>SJXQ01002500.1:4407-193903 GCA_006408695.1 Aepyceros melampus
AGCCCATCTTTGCCTGAAATGTTCCCTTGGTGTCTCTGATTTTCTTGAGGAGATCTCTAGTTTTTCCCATTCTGTTGTTTTCCTCTATTTCTTTGCATTGATCGCTGAAGAAGGCTTTCTTATCTCTTCTTGCTATTCTTTGGAACTCTGCATTCAAATGCTTATATCTTTCCTTTTCTCCTTTGCTTTTCACTTCTCTTCTTTTCACAGCTATTTGTAAGGCCTCCCCAGACAGCCATTTTGCTTTTTTGCATTTCTTTTCCATGGGGATGGTCTTGATCCCTGTCTCCTGTACAATGTCATGAACCTCTGTCCATAGTTCATCAGGCACTCTATCTATCAGATCTAGGCCCTTAAATCTACTTCTCACTTCCACTGTATAATCATAAGGGATTTGATTTAGATCATACTTGAATGGTCTAGTGGTTTTCCCTACTTTCTTCAATTTAAGTCTGAATTTGGCAATAAGAAGTTCATGATCTGAGCCACAGTTAGCTCCTGGTCTTGTTTTTGCTGACTGTACACAGCTTCTCCATCTTTGGCTGCAAAGCATATAATCAATCCAATTTTGGTGTTGACCATCTGGTGATGTCCACATGTAGAGTCTCCTCTTGTGTTGTTGGAAGAGGGTGTTTGCTATCACCAGTGCATTCTCTTGGCAAAACTCTATTAGCCTTTGCCCTGCTTCACTCTGTATTCCAAGGCCAAATTTGCCTGTTACTCCAGGTGTTTCTTGACTTCCTACTTTTGCATTCCAGTTCCTTATAATGAAAAGGACATCTTTTGGGGGTGTTAGTTCTCAAAGGTCTTGTAGGTCTTTATAGAACCGTTCAACTTCAGCTTCTTCAGCATTACTGGTTGGGGCATAGGCTTGGATTAATGTGATATTGAATGGAAATGAACAGAGATCATTCTATCATTTTTGAGATTGCATCCAAGTACTGCATTTTGGACTCTTTTGTTGACCATAATGGCTACTCCATTTCTTCTGAGGGATTCCTGCCCACAGTAGTAGATATAATGTCATCTGAGTTAAATTCACCCATTCCAGTCCATTTTAGTTCGCTGATTCCTAGAATGTCGACGTTCACCCTTGCCATCTCTTGTTTGACTGCTTCCAATTTGCCTTGATTCATGGACCTGACATTCCAGGTTCCTATGCAATATTGCTCTTTACAGCATCGAACCTTGCTTCTATCACCAGTCACATCCACAGTGGGTATTGTTTTTGCTTTGGCTCCATCCCTTCATTCTTTCTGGAATTATTTCTCCACTGATCTCTAGTAGCATATTGGGCACCTACCGACCTGGGGAGTTTCTCTTTCAGTATCCTATCATTTTTCTTTTTCATACTGTTCATGGGGTTCTCAAGGCAAGAATACTGAAGTGGTTTGCCATTCCCTTCTCCAGTGGACCACATTCTGTTAGACCTCTCCATCATGACCCACCCGTCTTGGGTGGCCCCAAAGGGAGTGGCTTAGTTTCATTCAGTTAGACAAGGTTGTGGTCCATGTGATCAGATTGACTAACTTTCTGTGAGTATGGTTTCAGTGTGTCTGCCCTCTGATGCCCTCTCACAAACTACTGAACAGTTGCACTCATCTCACATGCTAGTAAAGTAATGCTCAAAATTCTCCAAGCCAGGCTTCAGCAATACATGAACAGTGAACTTCCAGATGTTCAAGCTGGTTTTAGAAAAGGCACAGGAATCAGAGATCAAATTGCCAACATTCGCTGGATCATGGAAAAAGCAAGAGAGTTCCAGAAAAACATCTGCCTCTGCTTTATTGACTATGCCAAAGCCTTTTACTGTGTGGATCACAATAAACTGTGGAAAATTCTGAAAGAGATGGGAATACCAGACCAACCGACCTGCCTCTTGAGAAACCTATATGCAAGTCAGGAAGCAAGAGTTAGAACTGGACATGGAACAACAGACTGTTTCCAAATAGGAAAAGGAGTACATCAAGGCTGTATATTGTCACCCTGCTTATTTAATTTATATGTAGAGTACATCATGAGAAACGCCAGGCTGGAAGAAGCAAAGCTGGAATCAATATTGCCAGCAGAAATATCAAAACCTCAGATATGCAGATGACACCACCCTTATGGCAGAAAGTGAAGAGGAAATAAAAAGCTTCTTGATGAAAGTGAAAGAGGAGAGTGAAAAAGTTGACTTAAAGCTCAACATTCAGAAAACAAAGATCATGGCATCTGGTCTCATCAGTTCATGGGAAATAGATGGGGAAACAGTAGAAACAGTGTCAGACTTTATTTTGGGGGGCTCCAAAATCACTGCAGATGGTGACTGCAGCCATGAAATTAAAAGACGCTTACTCCTTGGAAGAAAAGTTATGACCAACCTGGATAGCATATTCAAAAGCAGAGACATTACTTTGCCAACAAAGGTCCATCTAGTCAAGGCTATGGTTTTTCCAGTAGTCATGTATGGATGTGGGAGTTGGACTGTGAAGAAAGTTGAGCGTCAAAGAATTGATACTTTTGAACTGTGGTGTTGGAGAAGACTCTTGAGAGTCCCTTGGACTGCAAGGAGATCCAACCAGTCCATCCTAAAGGAGATCAGTCCTGGGTGTTCATTAGAAGGACTGATGCTAAAGCTGAAACTCCAATACTCTGGCCACCTCATGCGAAGAGTTGACTCATTGGAAAAGACTCTGATGCTGGGAGGGATTGTGGGCAGGAGGAGAAGGGGACAACAGAGGATGAGATGGCTGGATGGCATCACCAACTTGATGGACATGAGTTTGGGTGAACTCTGGGAGTTGGTTATGTACAGGGAGGCCTGGCGTGCTGCGATTCATGGGGCTGCAAAGAGTCGGACACGACTGAGCGACTGAAATGAACTGAACTGAACTGAAGGCTTACATAATGTTTATATGTATTTATATATGCATATATATGTTGCAAAATATGATTGCCTCAATAAGGTTAATGAACACATCCATCACCTTGTGAAATAAAATTCATATTTTATGGCAAGACAAGAAAAATTTGAACATAAAAAATGTTCTCTGCCCTTTGATTTCCTCTCTACTCTTCTACTGGGCACTGTGCGCCTGCATTACACATCGATCAAAACTTGCCATCAACAGAAATACCTGCTCAACCATAAAGAGCAGCATTCTTCCAGCACCAACAAGACAACTCCTTAAAAGATAGCATTCCTTCCCAATCTTGTAAGGAGTCACATGATGCTTAGATTGTGTAAACTGCCGATAGTATGTCATTTAACACAGAGCCTTCTGTCTCAAAAAACCTATATAACTGTGCTTTGACTTCTAACAGGGAGAATAAAACTTCCTGAGAGGCTCTTCCTGGGTTATAATCCTCAGTTTGACTTGAATAAGATTTCCCATTTCTTTCTTAGATTGATTAATTTTTCACCAACAACCTCATGCAGTTACAATTGTGTAATAGGGAACAGCCTTTGTATTCTATTACAAGGTAATCACTAACTTGTTGCCCATAAGCTTAAATTATCATAATAGCCCACCTCTGGGAACCCTGCATCGCAGACAATGAGCATTAAGCTAAAATACCTTTATTTACCTCACAGGAAACATCCTGGCAAGGTTCACCTGTGAATGACTGCAGGAAGGAGGAAATTAACACATTCCTTCTGAAGGCTGGTTGGAACCAGGAAAAGCTTGACTTTACTCCCTCCCCTTTTGAGGCAGGAGGTAGATGCTCCTCCCCGCCCCGCCCACCCACCCCCCAAAACAGAGTAGATACTCCAAGAGGAGAATAGCAGGACAATCAAGGGAGGAGGCAGGGTCCTGCCCAGATAGAAAATAAGAGACCACATATTTCTCATTCTCAAAGTTAGGAAACCTCCGCAACTACGCATGCACAGGAAGGCTCCTTGGAGGTAAAAAGAGAGAGTGATGCTAAGTGATGCTAACTTCCCATAGGCCTCTTCAGTAGAATTCATCTTGGCTAAGAGGTGTGTACACACGCATGGGAGCATCCTGAGATATACCAAATACGGACTCTGAACCAGGTAAATCAAAACAGTTGGCCAAAGGAAACCAGGAAGAAATGCCCCATATAAGTGATTTCAACTGCCACGAAAGCATGACTCTACCTCTCTGAGTATGCCCACACATGTGTCTGTCCACATATACTGTACTCTTTTTCCTCCTAATAAACACTTTTCTTATTTCGCTACTTTCTGTCATCATGGGAATTCTTTTCTGCAAAGCTGAAGAGCCGGGGCCTTGTCACTGACCATCAGTCTAGTGGCTAGGATTCAGCGCTCTCTCTGCTGTGACCTGGCCTCATTCTCTGGTCAGGAAGCAAGCCCTGCTTCAAGCTGCTGCTGGCCAAGGCCACTGAGATCAACTTTTAGAATAAAAGAAACCTGAATTCTAACTGAGGTGAGATGGTTCTTTGGGACACTAGTCTACCATCTTCTCAGTCTGCTGGCTTTCTGAAAAAAGTTGCTATTCTTCACCCCAGCAACTCGAATTTCAATTCACTGGCCTGGTCTTCATTGAGCAGTAGAACTTGGACTCAGTAAGACAGGCATGTGTGGGTTTGAGAATTATTAAGATCTTGCTTAGCATCTTTAAAATAGACAATATAGCGTTGTTAATCATAGTGACATACTGAACATCATGCCAGTTTTTATACAAAGACTGCTTTGAGAATACTGTCCCAGAAGAGTGGACCTGTGCTCCTCTAGCTTCTCTCTGACCCTGTGGATAACCCTCACAATTATGGGGAAAAGGGAGAATATACTGGCATAAGAAATCTGGTTTACTGGACTGAAGTAGATGACAAGGCCATAAGGCCTAAGGAGAACCTCTTACTCCTCCGTGTTCCAGATCTAATTATTTAGGCAATGCAATGTATGCAAAGGAAACCTATGCCAGGAGGCCAGCTCCAGAGCTGAAATCGTGTGTCTCAGAATGAACCCAGACAAAGCCCATGTTGGGTCTAGAACCCACAGCCTTTTAGCTGAGATCACATACCTGGTCTCAGGACTTAATGAAGCTCAGGTTCTTGATGTTGCATCACAAAAAGATATCAGTGAGACACACAGTGGTAGGTAAGAAGTGGATTTATTTAAAGAGAAACATCCTCCACAGACAGAGAGTAGGCCATTTTAGAAGGCAAGAACAGCCTTGAAATATGGCATGGTTCGTTTTTATGGGCTGGGTAATTTCATAGGCTAATAAAGGGAGGATTATTCCAATGATGTGGGGGAAGGAACAGAGATTCCCAGGAATTGGGCTACTGCCTATCTTTTGGTCTTTGATGGTTAGCCTTGTAACCGTTGTGGTGGGTGTGTCACTTAGATTATGCCAATATATTACAGTGAGTGTATAATGAGGCTTGAAGTCCACTGAAAGTTGAATATTTCACCATCTTGGACCTAGTTGATTCTAACCAATTTTTGTCATGTCCTATGCCTATGTTGAAGATGATGAAGGACAGGGAAGCCTGGCATGCTGTAGTCCATGGGGTTGCAAAGCGTCAGGCACAACTGAGCGACTGAACAAGAAGATGGCTATGTTGGGCACCCAGGTGACGCTAGCAGTAAAGAACCCACCTGCCAATGCAGGAGACATAAGAGAGTCAGGCTCAATTCTTGGGTCAGGATGATCCCTGGAGAAGGACAAGGTAACCCACTCCAGTATTCTTGCCTGAAGAATCCCATGGACATAGGAGCTTGGCAGGCTACAGTCCACAGGGTCACAAAGAACCGGACAGGACTGAAGCGACTTGGCACGCATGCACACTTGGCTATGTCATTCTTTTAAAGACTGTGCCATGCCCCCTTCCCTTGTTTTGGAGTTATTTAATCTTATTGTTGCATGGGACAGTAGAAAGGCCCTGAAAGAGAAGAACCAGCCTGCCAAGCTGTAGTTCTTGCTTCATCGGTAGTTCCCAACCTTGACTGTCCAATCAAATCATCTGGGGAGCTTTTTAAAATCCCAATGCCAGTGCTGCATTCCAGATTCTCTGGGGGTAGCCCAGGCATCAGTATTTATAAGGCTTCCCAGATGATTCCATTGGGAAGCCAAGGTTGAGAACCACTCTTCAGAGCCATAGGCCACACCCAGGCATTGAAGCACAGTGATCTCGGCCACTATCCAAGAATCTGACCCAATTCCGTTAGCACTGCCTTCTCCTAAAGGGAGATCGGGGCTGGAAGAAGGAGGGATTGGAGACCTCCTCCCCTCACCGGTTCTGGGGAAGACACTGTTCTGGATGTCCTGCAGCTTGAATATAAAGACTTTGTCAAGGACCTGCAGTCTCTCAGCTGGAGGACACAAACCCCACCAGCCACTTAGTGGACGCGAAACTTCTTCCTCTGTGCCTGATTGTTCTAATAGTCAGCCTGATTGTGCTGGGATCCACATTTTCCAGAATCGCCTTCCCTGAGTGGTTCCAGGTTAGAGTTGCCCTTTTTTTTGAATGTTCACTGTGGTGAGAGAGAAATGTCGCCAGGTTTCATTTTGCCCTGGCTCTGCTCTGTATGCTGTATCCAGCCCTTCTCCTGAATGCCCCCCGGACCTGCTGACCCCCAGTGACCCCATCCCGCCACATGCTTCACTGAGCATGCGCAGAGGCAGCAGCTAAAGAACCAACAGCTTCCCTCGGGTTTCTGCACCAGCTTTTCTGGCTACTACAGCCGGACGTGGCCAGCTTCCGGGCTTTCTGACAATCTCTGACTCATTCACCCGTGTCCTTGCTTCGAGTGAGCGCCTTTGCTGATTCCCCCATGCCCTTTTTTGAACTTTTAATTCCAGAGTTCCTTCCACAGTTGGGTAAAGTCAAATTCTTTTAATCCCTGGTAACCTAACATTCATCATGGTTTTGCTTTTCTGATTTGACCCTGATGGATACAGCACAGAAGGGCAGGGGAGCTCTCCAGGATGTTGGAAATGTTCTATATCTTGATCTGGGAGGTGATTACATGAATACTGTACATATATATGTTTTTAATTAATTAAACCTTATTCTTAAGACATTCACATTTTACCATTCAAATGTGCATCTGAATGCATGCATGCGTACATGCTCAGTTGAGTCCAACTCTTTTTGACTCCATGGACTGTAGCCCACCAGTCTCCTCTGTCCATGGGATTTCCCAAGGAAGAATTCCGGAGTGTGTTGCCATTTCCTCCTCCAGGGGATCTTCCGGGCCCAGCAATCAAACCCAAGTCTCCTGTGTCTCCTGCATCGACAGGCTGATTCTTCACCACTGAGCCACTTTGGGAAGCTATGCATCTCAGTAATTATTTTAAAGAGTGGCTTAAGACAGTAATCCCCAACCTTTCGGGGCACCAGAGACAAGTTTCGTGGAAGGTAATTTTTCCATGGACCAGTGGAGGACGGATGGTTTCAAGATGATTTGAGCACATTACATTTATTGTGCCTTTGTTTCTATCTTTATTACAATAGCTCCTCCTGAGGTCATCAGGCATTTAATCCCGGAGGTTGAGGACCCTTGGCTTAAGAGACTTTATCAGCCAAATAAAGCAATTAAAGCAGAAACATAGATTGAGGGCAAACCCATTCGGACGCCCGCCTGGGCCACAGACTCCCAGCCCCAAGCTGTCTGCTCCCCTCCTCCCAGGCCCCAGCCCATCTCTCTCTCTCCGCTGCCACTGCTGAATATGCAACAGTCCTTCTAAGGACTCCTCTGCTTGCTGGCTTTGACAATAACAGATCGTGATTACAAATGGCTTTAGACTGAAGAAAGATCTTTGGTCTTCATTAAGGTTTATTTGTGACTGTTCCAATGGTGGTTTCTAAGGCAGAGAAAGAATGCCGATGTAATTAGGCCCTCCTAATTGCAGTCGTCGCTGATTGCCTGTATTAAAAACATTTGAGGAAGTGTAGCAATTAGAGCTTCGGGAAATATTGTAAAACAAAGTGAAAAGAGGCCTCCAAGTGAAAGGACACAGAGAGGCAGCCATGAGCCCCCACTCCAGCCCAGCTGGAGTGGACCCCGAGTGACCCTGGATGGCTGAGCCCGTCATCCCCAGGCAATGGCTGCAAGAGTCTCAGGAGATAAAGGCATGTTTCCTCCAGTCACCCTCCAGACGTGACTGAAATAACCTGTGGAGAGAGAGTTTTGCAAACAGGATAATAATGCCAGGCACATATTAATATACATATATACGCATTTGCTGGCTAAATCCACACAAGAAGCTACAGGATTGTTTCCATTAAAGGTGAAGACACCCAGGTCCCAGGGACTTGCCTGGTGATCCGGTGGTTAAGGGCTTCCCAGGCGGCTCCGAATCTGCTGCCGATGCAGTAGGCACAGGAGACACAGTTTGGATCTCTGGGTCAGGAAGATCCCCTCGAGAAGGAAACAGCAATGCACTCCAGGATTCTTGCCTGGGAAATCCCATGGACAGAGGAGCCTGGCAGGCTACAGGCCATAGGGTTGCAAAGAGTTGGACACGACTGAGCGACTGAGCAAGCACGCACATCAGAGGTTAAGACTCTGTGCTTCCACTGCCAGGGCTGCGAGTTCAGTCCTTGCTCAAGGAATTAAGTTCCCGCACGCCGCTCAATACAGCCAAAAGGAAAAACACCACCAAAACCAAACCAAAAAACGCTTCTGAGGCGTCACTGAAGAAGAAAATAGAAAACTTTTCAAGGTCATGTACACAGGAGTCAGACCCCAATTCAGTGCCCATGCCCATAGCTAATACACAACTCTGTGTCTTTCTCATTCCCCATGAACTGGTTCCTCTCACCATCGGCACCCCAGCAGGCCAGGCTTGTTTATGAGTTCACACTATCCCCTCCCAGCAACCCTTTATCATGTCCCCTTAAAGAAGCTCTTCCAACCATCAAGCCAGCTAACACGTCCTCTTGCTCTGCCAGCCCTCCATCATGTTCCCTGAGAATGAGCTCTTGGAATTTTCTAAACTCCTCCTCCCAGGAAGATGAGAGGTCCAAGGTCTTTCATCTGTCCCTGCATTTCTACCTCAGAGAATTCAAATCATGCTCGTAGATCATCTCCAAAAGTCTCCAGTCACCAAAGTTTCCTTTTGCTCTGGCCCCAGCGTGCCCCACTATGCTTTAACGAGAAATGTAAGTAACATGAGGGGCCTGTTTTCTTTCCTGCTGTAAACCTGGCACTTAGAAGAGTAACTAGCACATAGTAGGTGCTTAATACGTGTATGCATGCCTGCTGAGTCGCTGCAGTGGTGTCTGACTCTTTGCAACCCTATGGACTGTAGCCTACCAGGCTCCTCTGTCTATGGGATTCTCCAGGCAAGAATACCTGTGTGGTTTGCCATGCCCTCTTCCAGGGGTCTTCCCGATCCAGGGATCAAACCCACATTTCTTAGCATCTCTTGCATTGGCAGGTGGATTCTTTACCACTAGCACCACCTGGGAAGCCCAATAAACCATCACCAAATGAATGGACACTTTCTTTTATCCAACCAGAAATATATCCTCTACATGTCTAAGCATCCCTTGGCACGTGGTACTGTCTCAGTTGCGAGAAATGCCTTCTCTGTGTTGCTTTGTATCCAACACTTTCCCTAGAATCATACTTTCATGCCTTTCAGCCTAGCCCAGATGGATTCATACAGCCACTCCTTTAGCCCAGAAAGCATTTTTATTTCTGAAGCCGACGTATAAGAAGATTACCTCCATGTCACGGGTCCGGTGCCACCCTAGACAAAGTTGTTCTCAAGCTCACTTGTGTGGAGCCTTGAAGAGGAGGCATTTCACCTCACCTTGTACTATGTCCATCAGGAAACAAGATTAAAACTTTACATCCATCTCCTAACTGAAGCTGTCACTGCCCCCTCCAACCCGCCCCCCACCCCCCGCAAGAAATACTGGTCCATTAAGTAAGGAATGCTAATTGCTTACTCACCTCCCACTGACACTGATGACAGACTTAGTTAAGGGTTTTTATTAAGGCCCATTAAAGGGAAGCCTGTGTGGCAGGTTTCTGTGTTGCTTGGAAAGGAGAGACTGCACATGGATGCTTAGGGGGTGGAATAGGGTGAAAAACAGAAGAAGGTGCAGGTGAATGAGGACACAGATGATTCGGGGAGAGGGGTGGGCTGCTGATAAAAGTGCAAATAACAGAGACCACGTAACTCGGAGATGGTTTTGCTTTTTAAATCTCCCAGTAAGTATTTATCTATTTATTTAAAGATTTTTTTCACATGGGCCATTTTTAAAGCCTTTATTGAATTTGTTACAGTATATGAAGTTATTTTTAATTGGAGGATAATTGCTTTGCATTGTTGTGTTGGTTTCTGCCCTATATCAACATGAGTCAGCCAGATGCAGAGAGCACATCTGGCTTGTGGACACAGTGGGGCGGGGGGAGGAGGGGATACAGTGAACTGGGAGAGTAACACTGAAACATATACACTACCATATGCAAACCAGGCAGCCAGTGGGATTTGCTGTGTGACGCGGGCAGCTCAAAGCCAGTGCTCTTGCTCTACAGCGTTGTTTCTGTCTTATATTCTGAATTTTTTGGCTGTGAGGCATGTGGGATCTTGGGTTCCCGATCAGGAATCCAGTCCCCATCCTCTGGGAGCCTAAGTGCTCAGTTCAGTTCAGTTCAGTTCAGTCGCTCAGTCGTGTCCAACTCTTTGCAACCCCATGAATTGCAGCACGCCAGGCCTCCCGTCCATCACCAACTCCCCGAGTTCACCCAGACTCATGTCCATTGAGTCAGTGATGCCATCCAGCCATCTCATCCTCGGTCGTCCTCTTTTCCTCCTGCCCCCAGCCCCTCCCAGCATCAGGGTCTTTTCCAATGAGTCAACTCTTCCCATGAGGTGGCCAAAGTACTGGAGATTCAGCTTTAGCATCACTCCCTCCAAACAACACCCAGGACTGATCTCCTTCAGAATGGACTGGTTGGATCTCCTTGCAGTCCAAGGGACTCTCAAGAGTCTTCTCCAACACCACACTTCAAAAGCATCAATTCTTCGGTGCTCAGCTTTCTTCACAGTCCAACTCTCACATCCATACATGACTACTAAAAAAGCCATAGTCTTGATTAGATGGACCTTTGTTGGCAAAGTGATGTCTCTGCTTTTGAATATGCTATCTAGGTTGGTCATAACTTTCCTTCCAAGGAGTAAGCGTCTTTTAATTTAATGGCTGCAGTCACCATCTGCAGTGATTTTGGAGCCCAAAAACATAAAGTCTGCCACTGTTGCCACTGTTTCCTCATTTATTTTCCATGAAGTGATGGGACCTGTCCAACTCTTTGGACAACTCTTTGGACCCTGTGGACTGTAACCCACCTGGCTCCTCTGTCCATGGGATTCTCCAAGCAAGAATGCTGGCGTGGGTAGCATTCCCTTCTCCAGGGGATCTTCCTGACGCAGGGATCAAACCCACATCTCCTACATTCCTGCCTCGTAGGAGGATTCTTTATCCCCTGAGTCACCTGGGAAGCCCCAGCACCCTTTGCATTGGAAGGCAGTCTTAACCACTGGACAGGGACGTCCCTCAGAAATGCTTTTGAAATGAAATATTTCATTGTTAATTTAAAAGAAATCCAATCTTTATTGATTACTATGTATCAGGTACCACTCGAAACACTTCACGTGCATTGCCTTATTTATCCTCATGGGAAGGAGAGGCCTAGAGAGTCAAAGTAACTTGTTCAAAGTCCCCTGGCTAGTCCATTTATTTCATAGTATATATTCCAGAACACTATATGTGGAGGGCAGGACTGAGAGGCTGGTGGGCTTTACCATGTCTGGAAACTTCTCTACCACACATCTGTCCTTTGATTCATTCTCCAAATAACTGGGTGACTGCCTACAGTAAACTAATAACACACTCTGTATTCAGTATATAAGTTCAGTTCAGTTCAGTCAGTTCAGTTCAGTTGCTCAGTCGTGTCCAACTCTTTGCAACCCCATGGACTGCAGCATGCCAGGCTTCCCTGTCCATCAGCAACTCCTGGAGCTTGCTCAGACGTGGGTCAATCCAGTTGGTGATGTCATCCAACCATCTTATCCTCTGTCATCTCCTTTTCCTCCTGCCTTCAATCTTTCCCAGCATCAGGGGCTTTTCTAATGATTTGGCTCTTTCCATTCAGGTGGCCAAAGTATTGGAGCTTCAGCTTCAGCATCAGTCCTTCCAATGAATATTCAGGACTGAATATTCCTTTATGATTGATTGGTTTGATCTCCTTGCAGACTCCTCTCAAGAGTCTTCTCCAACATCACAGTTCAAAAGCATCAATTTTTTGGTGCTCAACTTTCTTTATGGTCCAACTCTCACATCCATACATGACTACTGGAAAAACCAAAGCTTTGACTAAGTGGACATTTGTCAGCAAAGTAATTTCTCTGCTTTTTAATATACTGTCTAGGTTGATCACAATTTTTCTTCCAAGAACCAAGCGTCTTTTGATTCATGGCTGAAGTCACCACCTGCAGTGATTTTGGAGCCCAAGAAAATAAAGTCTGTCACTGTTTCCATTGTTTCCCTATCTATTTGCCATGAAGTGATGGCACTTACATACTCATTATATAAGTAGCATATTAGAAAATTCCTTTGGAGATTGGCTGTTATGACATACAGAATATAAACACCTCTATCTGTTACCCCTAAATCCATGAAACAAATTCATAACAGCACAGGAAAGCAAGAAAGTTATCATCAGATGGTCAGAGATTTTAAGTCAAAGATAAAGCTTAGAAGGGATTCCCTGGTGGTCCAGTGGTTAAGACTCCACACTTCCAAAGCAGGGGGTGCAGTTTTGATCCCTGGTCAGAGAACTAAGATCCCATACGCAGCATGGTACAGCCAATAAATAAATACATTTTTTAAAAAAGCAGAAGTTGGGAAATAGACGACATATACACTACAGATAAACAAAACTAGAGGATCATTGTCACAAAATTTGCAAGAGAATCGCTGGAGAAGGAAGGAATATATGGAGATCAACTCCAAGCTCAGAGGCAAGGGAAAGAATGGTGGCCCCAGGAGTACTTGTCAAGGTGATTAACTGGGGAGATATAACAACTATGTCAGGTCTCTGAGAAGATAACCAGGTAAGAGCACTGAGAAGTAAGATGAATTTTAAAAGTCCCATATGTGGATGTAAAGTATCAAGAATAAAAAGAAAAATCCTAAAATTTTCCAGAAAGAAGAAAAAGGTCACTTAAAATCACTGTCCTTTGTCTTCCTCCCACCTGTTTTTATTTTTAAACGAAGAAACTTTAGATCTTTGAATATGTATGAGTACAGGATGAAGGTGTAACAGATATGGGAGGGCATAATTCATACAGCAAGAACCTGCTGAGGTGGATTACGTTGAGAAATTCTTGCCCTCTAAAATAAGGAAGAAAATCCTAACCATGGGTGGAGAAGAACTCAGTTTCAGGGTAAATGGTCAGAAAATTGAGAATGGTTATGCTCTGGTAGCCTCTGTTCTTTTTATTTTGAATAGTTACTATGTGTCAACCACTGTTCTTAACGTATCATTCCTCATTTGAATCTCAAAACAATCTGCACACAGATTGGGGAAAACCATAGTATATACATCAAAGGAAGAGCATAGAAATATAGTTTAAACATCTATCAGTTAACAATAAAAATCAAACAACTCAACTTTTTAATTAATTTATTGTATTCATTTTTGCCGTCTTGGATCTTCGTTGCTGCATGTGGGCTTTCTCTAGCTGTGGCGAGCGGCGGCTGCTCTCTAGCTGCTGTGCACAGGCTCTCATTGCAGTGGCCTCTCTTGTTGCAGAACATGGGCTCTAGGCACATAGGCTTCAATAGCTGTGGTGCATGGATTTAGTTACTCCCCTGCATGTGGGATCTTCCTGGACCAGGGATTGAACCCCTGTCCCTGGCATTGGCAGGCAGATTCTTAACCACTGGACAGCAGGGAAGCCCTTGTTTTTCTTTTTCTTTTTTGGCTGTGGTGGATCTCCATTGCACACAGGCTTTATCTAGTTGTGGCGAGCTGGGGCTACCCTCTAGTTGCCTGCACAGGTTACTCATTATGGTGACTTCTTTTGTGAAGCACAGACTCTAGGCGCATGAGCTTAAGTAGATGCAGCTCATGGGTTCTAGAGAGCAGGCTTAGTTGAGGCATACAGGCTTAGTTGCTCTGAGGCATGTAGATCCTCCCAGACCAGGGATTGAACTGGTGTCTCCTGTATTGCAAGGCAGTTTCTTAACAAGTGGACCACCAGGGAAGCCCCTAAACAACTCAGTTTTTTTAAGCGAGCAAAAGTCATGAACAAAATTCACAGGAGGAAATATAATAGACAACAAGCACATGAAATGATGCTCAGGATTGTTAGCCATCAGGCCAATGCCAATGCACAGTGAGATACCGCTTCAAACCTATGAGAATGGTAAAAATCATATGCTGACAAGAATATGGAGCAACTGGAATTCTCATACATTGCTGTGAGAATGCAGAGTCATACAACCATTTTGAACTATTTGGAAATTTTTTATAAAGTTAAAGATATATTTATGCATGCACATGTGTTCAGTTGTGTCCAACTCTTTCGTAACCCCATGGACGGTAGCCCACCAAATTCCTCTGTCCATGGAATTTTCCAGGGAAGAATACTTTCTTGCCATTTCGTTCTCCAGGGGATCTTCCCAATCCAGGGACTGAACCCACATCTCCTACATTGGCAGGCAGATTCTTTGCCACTGAGCCACCTGGGAAGCCCAAAGATACATCTATATGACCCAGAAATTCCATGCCTACGTATTTATCATGACAAATAAAAACATACTTCTATTAAAAGGCATGTATACAATTGTTCATAGTAACCTGGATCATAATAGTGGCCCAAACTGGAGACAATTCAAAATGCCCATCAAGTGGAGGACATATTACAAATTGTAGTATGTTCACACAATGGGATACTACCCAACCATTGACATCCACAATAGCATGGGTGAATCTCAAAAACACTGTGCTGAATACAAGAAAGTAGTTACAAAAGGAAACATACCGCATGGTTGTGCTTACGTGAAATCTAAGAACAGGCTAAACAAATATACAATGACAGAAAAAAGCAGGTTCAGTTAGAAAGAGGTACAAGTGAGTTTTCTGGGGTGATGGTAATGCTTCATTTCTTATTTTCCGATGGTTGTTACACAAATATATACAACAGGCAAAATTCATCAAAGTAAACACTTGCCATGTACATCTTAGTTTATGTATATTGTGCTTTACTTTAAAAATAAATATTTTAAAACCCTGCAAGTTGGGTTTTATGGGTGAAACACAAAAGTTCAAAAAAACCAAGATACCAGCCTACAATCACAAAGTAAGTGAGTGGAATGATGGAGTTATAATTCAAAGACATATCTGACTGATTCCAAAGGCCATGAACCATCCTAAAACCACTATATTAAACCATTCCAAAACTCTTCTGCTAAGGCAATTAGGCAAGAAAAAATAAAAGGAATCCAACTTGGTAAGGAAGAAGTGCAGCTATTTTTATTTGCAGAAAATATAGAAAATTCTTAGGAACACACACACACAAACTATTAGACCTAACAGATACAGCAGCATTGTGTAATATAAGAGTAATACATAAAATAATCAATTGTATTTCTATATAGTAGCAATGAACAATACAAAAATGAAATTAAGAAAAATCACAAAAATTAAAATCGCCTCAAAAAGAATAAAGTACTTAGAAATAAACTGAACAAAAGAAGTGCAAAACTTCTACACTGTAGAACATTGCTCAAAAAAAGGAGACCTAAAGAAAAGGAGAGACATCCATATTCATGGATCAGAAGACTTAATATAGTTAAGATGGCAATATTCACCAAACTGATCTATGGATTTGGCAGAATCCCTATCAAAATCCCAGCAGTCTTTTTGCAGAAATTGTCAGAATGACCTTAAAATTCAAATAGAAATTCAAGGAACTCAGAATAATCAAACAGTCTAGAAAAAGAAGAACAAAGCTAGAAGACTCAGAACTCCTGGTTTCAGACCTGCAACAAAGTTACACTGTGAAGACAGTGTGGTACTGGCAAGAGGGTAAGTAGATCCATGCAACAGAATTGAAAGGCTAGAGAAAATCCTTACATGTGTGGCGACTGATTTTCAACAAGATTGCCAACACAATTCAAGGAGGAAAGAAGTCTTTCAACATATGATGCTGTGACAAATGGATATCTACATGCAAAAGAATCAAGGTGGACCCAATTCACACCACATATGAAAATAAACTCAAAATGGATCATACCTAAACGCAAGAGCTGAAACTATAAAACTTATAAGGGAAACACTAAAATTAATCTTCAATACCTCAGATTAGGCAGTGGTTTCTTAGCTATGACATGAAAAGCTGAAGTGATAAGAAAGAAGTAGATACATTAGACATCATCAAAATTAAAAATGTTGTGCTTCAAAGGACACCAAAAAGAAAACAAAAGACAGGAATTCCCTAGTACTCCAATGGTTAGGACTCAGCACTTTCATTGTCAAGGGTCCAGGTTCAGTTCCTCGTCAGGGAACTAAGACCCTACAAGCTGCACAGTACAGACAAAAAGAAAAAAAATTAAAACCACAAAAATACAACCCTTAGATTGGGAGATACTTGGAAACATCTGATTAAAAAAACTTGTACACAGATGATCTAAAAAACTATTACTACTTAAAAATAAAAACCCAAATAACCTAATTTTAAAGTGGACAAGGGTAAAAGTTTGACAAGAAAAGATTAGTCATTAGGTTTTGCCAATCAAAAACCATAATGAGATATCACCAAAATATAAAAGACAGACAATCACAATGTTAGCAAGAATGTGGAAAACCTGCAACACTTATACATTGCTGATAGATTACAAAATGGAGCAGCCACTTTGAAAAACTATCCGTTTCTCAAAAGTGACCATATGACCTAGCAATTCAATAGTTGTTCAGTCACTCAGTCATGTCCAGCTCTTTGCTACCCCATGGACTACAGCACCCCAGGCTTCCCTGCGCTTCACCATCTCCCCAAGCTTGCTCAAACTCATGTCCACTGAGTTGGTAAAACCATCCAACCATCTCATCCTCTGTCGTCCCCTTCTCCTCCTGCCTTCAATCTTTCCCAGCTTCAGGGGCTTTTCTAATCAGTCGACTCTTCGCATCAGGTGGCCAAAGTATTGGAGCTTTGACTTCAGCATCAGTCCTTCCAATGAATATTCAGGACTGATTTCCTTTAGGATGAACTGGTTGGATCTCCTTGCAGTCCAAGGGACTCTCCAGAATCTTCTCCAACACCACATTTCAAAAGCATCAATTCTTCAGCACTCAGCCTTCTTTATGGTCCAATTCTCATATCCATACACAACTACTAGAAAAACCATACCTTTGACCACATGGACTTTGTCGGCAATGTAATGTCTCTGCTTTTAAAATGCTGTCTAGATTTGTCACAGCTTTTCTTCCAAGGAGTAAGCATCTTTTAATTTCATGGCTGCAGTCACCACCTGCAGTGATTTTGGAGCCCAAGAAAATCAAGTCTCTCACTGTTTCCATTGTTTCCCCATCTATTTGCCATGAAGTGATGAGACCAGATGCCATGATCTTAGTTTTTTCAAGTTTAGTTTTGAGCCAGCTTTTTCACTCTCCTCTTTCACCTTCATTAAGAAGTCCCTCTTTGCTTTCTGCCATAAGGGTGGTGTCATCTGCATATCTGAGGTTATTGCTATTTCTCCCAGAAATCTTGATTCCAGCTTGTGATTCATCCAACCCAACATTTTACATGATGTACTCTGCATAGAAGTTAAATAAGCTGGATGACAATATACAGCCTTGAGGCTCTCCTTTCCAATTTTGAACCAGTCTATTATTCCATGTCTGGTTCTAACTGTTGTTTCCTGACCTGCATACAGGTTTCATAGGTGGCAGGTAAAGTGATCTGGTATTCCCATCTCTTTAAGAAGAGACTCTTAAGAGAGTCTTTTCCACACTTTGTTGTAGTAGTCATGTCTCCAGTAGTCATGAATGGATGTGAGAGTTGGACCATAAAGAAAGCTGAGCACGGAAGAACTGATGCTTTTGAACTGTGGTGTAGAAGACGACTCTGGAGAGTCCCTTGGACTGCAAGGAGATCCAACCAGTCTATCCTAAAGGAAATCATTCCTGAATATTCTTTGGAAGGACTGGTGCTCAAGCTGAAAGAAACTCCAATACTTTGGCCAGCTGATGTGAATAACTGACTCACTAGAAAAGACCCTGATGCTGGGAAAGATAGAAGGTGGAAAGAGAAGGGGAATTACAGAGGATGAGATGGTTGGATGGCATTGCTGACTCAATGGACATGAGTTGGAGTAATCTCTGGGAGTTGGTGATGAACAGGGAAGCCTGGCATGCTGCAGTCCATGGGGTCGCAAAGAGTTGGACACGACTGAGCTACTGAACTGAACTGAACTTTATTTGGCTGTGCTGGGTCTTAGTTGTGGCACACAGGATCTTTAACTGTAGCATGTGACATCTAGTTCCGGGACCAGGGATCGAACCTGGGACCCCTACGTTAGGAGCATGAAGTCTTAGCCACTGGGCCACTAGGGAAGTCCCTGGGATTTCTTTTTGGAGTTGTAAAAACATCCCAAAATTAGATAGTGGTGATGATTATGCAACTTTGTGAATACATAAAAAATCATTGGGAACTTCCCTGATGGTCCAGTGGCTAAGACTACACACTCCCAATGCAGGGGGCCAGGGTTCGACCGCTGATCAGAGAACTAGATCCCACATGCCACAACTAAGATCCAGAGCAGCCAAATTAAAAAAAAAAAAATTAAATATTTTTAAAAAGTCATTGAATTGTATACTTTAAAGGGGTGAATTTATGGTATATGAATTATATCTCAATAGAGCTGTTATTTAAAAAATTCATCTTCTGGAGAGGAGGGGAGAGTTGGGCATGGGATAGAGTACAGAGGGCTCTGAGTGAGTAATAGGGTTTGAAATCAATGGCAGTAGGCGTGTAATGGGATTTCTGAGCAGTGATGAGGCTGGGTCTGTGATGCAATACCACAAAATTGTCATGGCACCCATCTGCATGGCTGGGAGAATTTCACACTCATGCTTTCAGCCACAAGCACAGAGGCCCCAGGCATTGGAGCGCGATCCCCACAGTGGGTACCACGCCAGGCACCATCCAGTTGGAAGAGGCAGGGGGTACCTGAGACTCCTTCCTGCCCACATCCAAACACCCGGCTTTCACACCCAACAAGGAGAAAGCTGAGGACTTGGCTCACTGTTTCTCAAGGAGAATTTTTGGAACGAAAATATCTCCTAAACCTGCTGCCCAAGCATCAGGCAGGAGAAAGAATAAAAAGAGAAAAAGAAAAGGAAGGCATTTTCCTAGTAATTAAATCTGAATTATTCACAACCTGTTAGACACTTTTTTTTCCCCTCTGATTTAGAAGAATACATTTTCATTTTCCCCCTAAGTCCTAAACGCCTTTGCAATTCAGTTGAATTTTTGGCTAAGAGTTTTCATTTTAGATGGGCGCCCAAGGCTACACCCTCACCTGTGTCATCAACCAGTCCAGCCCTCCCCCAATTCAACCCCCGCTTTCAAAGGGGCTGGTTTTACCTAATGCCTTAATCCTCCTCCTCGACTAATTCCTCCATGGATTGTGTGTTGTGAACATTCTTTAAATTGTTTCAAGTGACCTAGTTTCAACTAACTGAGGCTTAGTAGAGGATTTACTGACCAAGGCAACTCAACCTGAGAAAGATGAGGAAGCAGCTGCCCTCATTGATAATAAAACTGGGAACTCAGGTACTTCCTGCTCCTGTGATCTGCCCTTCCAGCCCACATCCCCACCACACATACACCACTCCCTGTTGAGTAGGCGGTCTTTCTTTTTTTCACGTCTGTTTTCTCCATGAAGCTGAAAGCGTGGCAATCAGCGGTGGCCAAGCTCATTCCTCCTGGGCTTCACCCTACTTCCCCTAGTTTGAATTCAGAAACCTGTAGGTAGGCTTCTGATTTTCTTGTCTCAGGCCCGATGGACAAAGGAGCAGGGTATGTCGTGGTTGGCAAACCTCACTGAAAATCATTTTTGTTGGGACTTCCCTGGTGGACCAGTGGTAAAGAATCCATATGGCAATGCAAGGTATGTGGGTTCAATCCCTGATGGGGGAATTAAGATCCCACATGCTATGGAGCAACTAAGCTTGTGCTTCTGAGCAACTGCTGAGCCCCGATGTCGCAACTAGAGAATCCACATCAATGTCCCCCAGTCGAAAGATCCTACATGATGCAACAAAGATTCTGTATGCAGCAACTATGGCCCAATGCAGCCAAAATAAATGAATTTATTCTGTCATGCTAATTCACCAAATCCTATGGTGCAGCTTTTCCCATCAAGAAGTGGGAGTTTTTCTCTGCTTTCTTGAATACTTACCTCTAAGGTAAGTACTATGTCCACTTTATAAGGAAACTGAGCCCCAGATCAATAAAGCCACGCCTGAATTTCTTGTCTGGCCTCTAGTCAATTTCTATTGATTTAGGGAAGGCCAAGAACCCTGGTGGGTATCAATTTGGGAGACTCCAAACAGGCATCCAAGCTAATGGGGGGCGGCCTGAAGTGGGACAGTGAAAGGAAAGAAGCAAACCCATCCTAGCAACATTTAGGAGGGGACACAATAGGATTTGGTGAATTAGACTGATAGAAAGCCAAGGAGACAAAAGATTTGAGGACTGGTGAGAGTGTCGTTGAGTCTGACTGTGCAATCCAGGTGAGAAGAGAAGTTTGGGAAGGACTGAAGAATGGGAAGTTCAAACTGCAGGTCTATTGGGATTGACTGGGTAGAACAGGAAATATCAAAACAGACCATTGGAGTTTGAGTTTTCGGAGTTAGAACAGGGTGCAATAGAGGAAGGTGATGGGAGTTTTCCAAGCACCAAGGTTCACTTTATTTATTTATTTTTGGCTGTACCGGATCTTCACTGCTGCCTGAGGGCTTTCTGTAGTGGTGAGTGGGCTTCTCATTGCAGTGGCTTCTCTTGCTGTGTGCAGGCTCTAGAGCGCGCAGGCTTCGGTAGCTGTGGCACACCAGCTTAGCTGCTCCTCGGCGTGTGGACGCTTCCTAGTGTGCACATGCATGCTCAGTCGCTAGGTCATGTCCAGCTCTTTGTGACCCCATGAACTGTAGAGCTCCAGGCTCCTCTGTCCATGGTATTTTAGGGATCAAGCCCATATCTGTTGCATTGGCAGGCAGAGTCTTAACCACTGGACCACCAGCGGAGTCCCCCTGATCAACTTTTAATTTACGGTGCCTTCTAAGACAGAGTGAGTCCTGAGGGTGAAAAGATACCTGGTTCATCTTTGTAATTATCTCTCCTCCTCCATGTTCATCATCGAGTTCAGTGGATGGATGAGGACAGTATCCACGGTTGGTCTCAAGCTTGACAACTTTACCTGGGGAGCTTTTTAAACTCCGCAGGCCGAACTGCACCCAGACCACTTTACACAGTACCTCTGTGGGTGAGACCCAGGCAGCAATACTTTTTAAAGCTCCCCAGTTTATTCCAATGTGCAGCCAAGGTTGATGCAGCTCGTGTGTCACAGTGGTTCTCAATTCTCCCTGCTTACTAGAATCACCTGGAAAGCTTTATAAATATGCAGAGGCCTGGGCCTCATCCCCCGAGATCTGGTGTTCATTGGCCTGGAGTAGGGCTCTTGTAGATATATTTTTTAAAAGCTCTCCAGACACTTTGAATGTGCAGTCAGTGTTGAGAAGCATCAGCTTAGCACACAGAATGCAGTTTGACAAATGCTTGTATTGAATCCAATCACTACTTCCAACCGTACCATCTCTTCTGAGCCAGAGGGCAATTAACCCAATGACCTGCTGTGCGTGGCCTCCTATATGCATCCCAGATGCCTCAAGCTCAGGTCCAAGAGTAAACTCAATCTCCCAACATCGCTTGCAGGCCAGTGAGGGATCTGAGCCTTTTGCTGGGACAGGGAGGTTCTGGGAGCTGGACCCAGGTTTGGGGAACTGATGTTTTCCTGGGGCCACAAGCAGAGAATAAAGGGTAACTGCAGAGTTTGGGAGATGGCAGTAGGCTCGAAACTTAGAGTTCAAGGAATTGAAGAATGAAATCCAGTTGGTGTTGAATGAATGAAGGTGGTGAAGAATGAAATCAGAGGGTGTTGGATGGACAGGCAAAGACTCCAGAAAATGATTACAAGTGAAGGACTTTCAGCCTCATAAGGCAGGCACTTCATAAGTGCTCAATAAATGTTTAGTGAAAGAAATAAATAGTGGAGAAAGAGTCTGGAAACAGCAGTGTGGAGAAGATGACAGACTTCACATGAAAAAGTCAGGGACTTCACTGGAGGTTCAGGGGCTTAGACTTTGTGCTCCCAATGCAGGGGCCCCAGGTTCAATCCCTGTCCAGGGAACTAGATCCCACATGCCACAACCAAGAGTTAATATGTTGCAACTAAATATCTTGCATGCTGCAACAAAGAGCAAAGATTTTGGGTGCTGCAACTAAAGGCCTGGCACAGCCAAATAAATAAATATTTTTTTCACAAGCCAAATGCTGTTTTTATTTATTTTTTTAAGGTTGCATAGGCAAATATTTTTTAAAAAGAAAGAAAAAAAGTTAGTGGTATTTGCTCTGCTAGGGAGTTCTCCATTTTTGTGTGCAGAAGAATCTTCTGGAAATTCTCCAACCACACTGGCCTCCTCCTATTCTCTGGTGACTTCAAGCAAATTCCTTCCTCAGGGCTGTTGTATTTGCTGTTCCCTCTGCCTGGAACACTGTTCCAACCAGACAGTCACATGGCTCACTATCTTCTTTCCGATCTTTACTCACTCTTCCCCTTCATAATTCCTACCCCCTATCCTGGCTTTATTCTTCTCCCTAGCACTTATGACTAACTAATATACCCTATATTTTCCATACTATCTATTTGGTGTTTCTTCATTAGTATAGTGTGAGAGTGTTCATGTTCAAAAAAAAAGAAACCAGGGATTCCCTGGTAGTTCAGACAGTAAAGAGTCTGCCTGTAATGCGGGAGACCCGGGTTTGATCCCTGGGTCAGGAAGATCTCCTGGAGAAGGAAATAGCAACCCACTCCAATATTCTTGTCTGGGAAATCCCACGGGCAGAGGAGCCTGGCCAACTACAGTCCGTGGGTCACAAAGAGTCCAACACGACTGAGTGACTACACTCTCTTTTCAAAGTGTTCGTGACTCAGTTGTGTCCAATTTTTTGTGACTCCACAGACTGTAGCCCGCCAGGTTCCTCTGTCCATGGAATTCTCCAGGTGAGAATACTGGAGTGGGTAGCCATTCCCTTCTCTGGGGGACCTTCTCAACCCAGGGATTGAACCCAAGTCTCCTTCATTTCGGGCAGATTCTTTACCGTCTGAGCCACCAGGGATGCCCTGCCTCTGTGCAAATGGGGATTTTTGTCTGCTTTGTTCTCTGGCATATCCAGAGCCTACAACAATGCCGGGCAGACAGCAGGGACTCAACAGATGAATGAATGAATAGAGGAGTTAAAAGCACAGACACTGCCACTGGAGATGATGACCCAGTGGGCCTGGATAGGATCCAGGACAGTACATGTGTACCAGGCAGTTCTAAAGGAGACGATTGGAGGCCACACATGAAGAAGTCTCTGTGAGAGAAAGAACACCTTGGGTTTTGTCTGTATACAAGCCCCTTGACATCTGGGTAGAGAGCAGGAGGCTGAGGACCAAGGGGATCAGGATCCCTGCCATCTTTCCTTGTTTCTTCCCTGGGCTGAGCCACATCTCACATCTGGTGATTTGGCAGAGGGAAGTGAGTGTGTGCGCAGAAGGCAGGGATGTGGGTGGCCAGCGCCTCGGAGGACGCCTCACTGTCAGTGCCAAACTGCACTTCTGGGCTGAGTCCCAGGTGGAGGAAGCATGGCTCCTGCCATGGGACAGAGCTGTCAGGTGCGGGAATCTGAGCTTGGCAGGGACTGAGCTGGAACCACTCAGCGGCACTCCCTTTACCAAAGTCCTGCTTGGACAGCCAGCTTTGGGAGCGCTGGTAAATGTTTAACAACCAGCTCTGGGGGAGTAGGGGGGAGAATGCAAGTGTATCTATACAAACATAAGTTTCTTATAAATTTTGCAGCTCTAAAGAAAGTGCATCATATAATTTGCAAATAATAAAATATAAAAGACTCTTTGTTTTAAATTACACAAACCTGATTAATTCTTCCTCAATATTTTATTGTGCTTAAAAACAGTTAACATGAGATGTATCCTCTTAGATTTTTCAGTTAACACATTGTTATCTATGAACACAATATTGTACAGCTGATCTCAAGAACTTATTCCTCCTGCATAATTGAAATCTTATACTTGATTTAAAAAACCCCACCTCCCCTTCCTATCAGCTTCTGGAAACCACAGTTCTGTGCCTACATGACTTTATTTTAGATACCTGGTATAAATGAGATCGTTCCCCAGGTGTTGCTAGTGGTAAAGAACCTGCATGCCAATGGAGGAGATGAAGGAGATGAGGGATCGATTTGTGGGTCTAGAAGATCCCCTGGAGTAGAAAATGGCAACCTACTCCAGTATTCTTGCCTGGACAATTTCATGGACAGAGGAGCCTGATGGGCTACAGTCCACGGGGTGGTAAAGAGTCAGACACATTGAGCATGCATGCATGCGCGCTTGCACACACACACACAAGTGAGATCATGGGCTTCCCAGATGGCCCTAGCGGTAAAGAACCAGTCTGCCAATGCAGGAGAGGTAAGTATCCTTGCCTGGAGAATCCCATGGACAGAGAAGCCTGGCAGGCTGTGGTCCATGGGGTGACAAAGAGCTGGACATGACTGAAGTGACTCAGCACACACACACACGTGAGATCATGCGGTGATTGTCCTTCCGTGACTGGTTTATCTCACTTAGCATGACGTCCTCCAGGATTATGTGTGTTATTGCACACAGTGGCTCTTGCTTTTCTTTAAGGCTGAATGATGTTCCATTGTATGTATATATCGCACTTTTTTATTCATTCATCCACTGATGTACTTTTTGGTTGTTTACGCATCTTGGCTATGGTGACTAGCACTGCAGCGAAATGGGAGTGCAGATAACCTCCTTGAGATCCTGATTTCAGTTCTTTGGGATAAATACTAGAAATGGGGTTGCTGGATCATATGGTAAGCATATGATATGATATATGATACATATATCGTATACATATATATATCATATATATCATGATACATATATGGTAGTTCTAGCTTTAATTTTTTTGAGGTATTTTCATACTGTTTTCCATAGCAGCTGAACCCTTTACATTCCCACCAAAAGTGTATGAGTTGCAATTTCTCTATATCCACAATCACACTTAACTGTCTTTTGACTTTTTGATCATAGCCACCCTAACAGGAATGAGGTAATATCTTTTTGTGATTTTTATTTGCATTTAGGCACTTGATTATTGATATTGAGCATCTTTTCACATACCTACTGGCCATCTGAATGCCTTCTTTGGAAAAAAATGTCTATTCAAATTCTTAATCCATTTTTTAATCGAGTTATTAGTTATTTTCTACTGAGTTGTAAGGGTTCCTTATATATTTTGGATAGTACCCCTCAGATACATGGTTTGTGAATATTTTCTCCCATTCCATAGGCTGCCTTTTCACTCTATTAACCGTGCAGTTAGTTCTTTCTTTCTTTATTTTATTCTATTTTATTTTATTTTGGCTGTGCATGGGCTTCTCGTTGCAGTGGCTTCTCTTGTTGTCGACCAGACTCTAGGGTACTCAGGCTTCAGTGGTTCCCAGGCTCTAGAGCACAGGCTTAATAGTTGCGGCACACAGGCTTAGTTGCTCCTTGGCATGTGGAATCTTCCTGGATCAGAGATGTAACCCTTGTCCCCTGAAGTGCTGTGACGTTAATTCTTATGGAATGCTTTCGTTGCATTTTGCTGAACTCTTGTTACTTAGAGTCAACCTACAGCTACAATTCAACATGATTTCACAATATTTTGTAGTATTCACAATGTAACCACTGTAGACGCACTTTTATGTTTAGTCTGCATTATTAAAATTTGTATCGCTTTCTAAAGTCTAGACATTTAATCAAGGAAAGAAATCAGTCCCTGATTTGAAGCACTGGCTGATTTCCATGGTGTGAATACTCAGCAGCAGCTGATTTCAAGCCATCACAACGATGTCACTGAATGCAGAGCTGGGAGTTGGCTGCCTGTTATGTAGCATTTTCACAATATTTCTGTGACCGTACGCTAAGCACTATATATAGGTTATAGGCAGATATACACATATGTATATATGTATATATATGTACACATTTTTGTACTCCAAGAGTACAGGAAATTTAAAACTATCTGGAAGCAATGAGCTGTGAATATTTATTACCTTTAAAAATATAATTTAGTTAATCATAAGCTTATGTAACTTAATTTCTTATATTTTTTATTGAGGGGCTCAGTCGTGTCTAACTCTTTGCGGCCCCATGGGCTGTAGCCCACCAGGCTCCTCTGCCTATGGAATTGTCCAGGCAAGAATACTGGAGTGGGTAGCTGTTTCCTGTTTCCACAGGATCTTCCCAACCCAGGGATCAAACCCACATTCTTGCGTCTCCTGCACTGGCAGATTCTTTACCACTAGCTCCACCTGGGAAGCCCTGGTGGCTCAGCTGGTAAAGAATCCACCTGGCAGTGTGGAAGACCTGGGTTTGATCCCTGGGTTGGGAAGAGCCCCTGGAGAAGGGAACAGCTCAGAGGTTAAAGTGTCTGCCTCTAATGCGGGAGACCCGGGTTCGATCCCTGGGTTGGGAAGATCCCCTGGAGAAGGAAATGGCAACCCACTCCAGTATTCTTGCTTGGAGAATCTCATGGACTGAGGAGCCTGGTGGGCTGCAGTCCATGGGGGTCACAAAGAGTCAGACACAACTGAGTGACTTTACTTACTTACTTACCCACCCACTCCAGCATTCTGGCCTGGAGAATTAGCTAAGAGTAGAACACAATAACACAACTGAGTGACTTTTACACACATCACTTGTTTTATTGAGGTAGCATTGGTTTATAACACTATGTAATTTTCACGGGCACAACATGATATTTCTACTTCTGTATATTGTATCACATGCTCATCAAAAGTTTAGTTTCCATCTGTCACCATACAGTGGGTCCCCTATTTACCTGTTTTGCCCTCCTTCTCCCCTGCCCCCTGCCCTTTCCCCTCTGGTAACCACTATTATGCACAACTTCTTTTTTTTTTTTTAATATTTTTGATGTTATATACAATTATAACATTTTAACATTTTAAAATTATATGTAACATTTATAATTATAACATAACGTTTTTATATAACTATGTAACATTTTAAAGTCTTTATTGAATTTGTTACAATATTGCTTCTGTTTTATGGTTTTGTTTATTTCTTTATTTATTTATTTTTTTTTTTTTGGTTGCAAGGCATGCAGGATCTTAGTTCCACAACCAGGGATTGAATCCACATCTCCTGCATGTGGAAGTCTTAACCACTGGACTGCCAGGGACGTCCCTAACTTCATTTTTAATAAAGGTTGACATAACAGTCAGCTTGCAAAAGCCCTGGAAATATCACCCTCACGTCTTGCGAGCTCCAGTGCACTCTAGACAGATCAAGCACCAGGATGAAACCCCAGTTGCATCGTGAGAGGCTCCAGATCTTACTCACTTATAGGACCAACGGAGGCTCTCCTCAAAGCAGGCTAAGAGCCAGACTGCAGATTTGGGGGTTGGGAAATGGTGAGGTCTGCAATTTCCATACTCTTTCCATTCTATTTCTCACCCAGAGCTGGCCATTCCTAAGCCAAGATAATGGGCATGGAGTTAGGGACCCCTGGACTGGGTTCAAATATCAATGACATAAGGAAGCAGGGAGATCTTACTACCAGAGATGTGCTGTTTCCTTCAGAGGGAGTGAAAGGAATAGGCAATAAGACGGTTGCACACCCACGAGTTTCTTTTAGGGATTTAAAGTACCATTTTGGACTTCCCTGGTGTCCAGCTGCAGCTACTGAAACCTGCACGCTCTGGAGCCTGTGCTCTGCAACAAAAGAGTAGCCGCTGCTCGCTGCAACTAAAGGCCACGTGCAGCAACAAAGATCCAGCGCAGCCAAAAATAAATAAATCAATATAAAATAAAAAATAGAAAACCACTTTGTTCTAAAATTCAGGTTTTCTCAGGTTAAGGCTTTGCCTTCCAATGCAGGGGGTACAGTCCTCTCCCTAGTCAAGGACCTAAGATCCTCAGAGGCCAAAACACCAAAACATACAAGAGAAGCAATATTGTAACAAATTCAAAAGAGACTTTAAAAATGATCCACATCAAAAAAAAAAATCTTTAAAAGACAACAACAACCAAATAGGTAAGGTGGCTTCAGATTTTGGTATCTGGAGAACAAATGATTGCTGGGGATTTGAAAGGAGAATGTCAGAAATTCAAGGATGAATGGAATGACTTTGAAAAACAGGTTTTCATCTTGCAGTCAAGACAGGAATGGTGGGCATGAAAGAGGAAGGAGAAAGATGCCAGCTGGATCTGCAGAGTATCAGACCTACCCTGGTTAAAGAGAAAGGAACCAAGGTACTCACTTGAAAAAGCTTAGTGGGGACTTCCCTAGTTAAGAGGCTGTACTTCCTCTGCGGGAGGTGAAGGTTTGATCCTCGGTCAGAGAACTAAGATCCCACATGTGCTGTGCTTAGTCATTCAGTCGTGTCTGACTCCTTGCAACCCCATGGGCCCCAGCCCACCTGTCTATGGGAATTCTCCAGGCAAGAATACTGGAGTGGGTTGCCACGTCCTCCTCTGGGGGATCTTCCCATCCCAGGGATTGAACCCAGGTCTCCCACAATGCAGGTGGATTCTTTACCATCTGAGATACCAGGGAAATCCAAAAATACTAGAGTGGGTAGCCTATCCCTTCTCCAGGGGAACTTCCCAACCCAGGAGACAAACCAGGATCTCCTGCATTGCAGTCAGATTCTTTTCAAGCTGAAATCTCACATGCTGAGGGGCAAATAGCCTGCTGCAGCTCTACAGCCGTTGCACTCCAACTAGAGAGAAACTCTCATGCCCCAACCAAAAGCCCATGGGCCATGACTAAGACCCAATGCAGTCAAATAAATAAATATTTTTTAAAATAAAATTTTAAATATGTAAAGCTAAGGAAAAGTAGGGTAGAAAGATACACTGTTCTCCCTGGGCTCCTGAGAGTACAGCAGCTTTAGGCTGGAGAATTGTGTTTGGGGGAAGGTGGATGGGGCGGGGGGAGAATATCCAGTTTGGACCAGTATGGGAATACAAGGTGCGTTTGGAACAGAATGCATAGGCCCAAGGAATTCTAGAATAAGAAACAGTTGCAACAGGCATACTGGGATCCTGATGAGGATGGACACTACTTTTCAAAGGGATACAGGTTTAAGATTGGGACTTTGGTGAGAGCAGAGCCATGACATTTTATGGAAATACTACATTTTAGTCAACACAAGGCATGGAAATTCCCGGGTGGTCCAGTGGTTAGGGAGCTTCCCTGGTGGCTCAGATGGTAAAGAATCTGCCTGCAATGTGAGAGACCTGAGTTCGATTCCTGGGTTGAGAAGATCCCTTGGAGGAGGAAATGGCAACCCACTCCAGTCTTCTTGCTTGGAGAATCCCCACGGGCAGAGGAGCCTGGCGGGCTATAGTCCATCGGGTCACAAAGAGTTGGACAAGACTGAGCTACTAAGTACCAGTGGTTAGAACTCTGTGCTTTCACTGCTGTGGACACAGTTTCCATCCTTAATCAGGGAAATAAGATCCTGCAAGCCATGAAGCATGGCCAAAAAATAAAAATAAAAATGTGTAAATGTGAGGGGCTCTGGTTATAAGAGAGAGTGAGGAGCATGTTTCAAGCATCCCCCCGTGAAGTCAATCACGTGGCTGGGAGATCATTTCTCCCCAAACAATGTCCTCATTACCTTCCTATAGTGCATTTTTCCCTGGTAGGATCTTCCTTTTTCCTCTGTTCTGCTTCTTGTCTGCTCCTCTAGGGTGCACAGCTGGTAAATTCACTGGGTTCTGAGATGTTCTGTGAGTGAGTGGATCAGTGCTTATATTGTGAATTGCCAGGAAGCTCCCATTTGTCTCTAGAATGTTTGTGCTTTGGACCAGAGCAGGGATTGTAATAATCTTATTTGTCTTGTCCATTCTCTCAATCTGAGCTGTGAAGCATAGTAATCAGCATCCATAGGTAGGTATTTAAACTGAAATGAATTGAAATTAAATGTAACTTAAAATTCAGCTTCTCAGTCTCATTAGCTACATTCCAAGTGCTTAATAGCATTTATGCTCAGTATATCAGTGTTTCTCCACCTTTTTTTTTTCACTATTTCTTCTTCTATGAGTCTTTTAAAGCAATTTTCCCTCCTAGTTTCCACCCCTCACCATGAAATTTTAGTAGCACAGCTATAGTATACGTATATGTCATGGTCTGTGCACTTGCTGGAAAAGAATTTCCAGACAAGAGGAAGAATGAGAGGAGAACAGAGTTTATCAGAGCAGGAGACACTGTTAGAGGGCTTCCCTAGTAGCTTAGAGAGTAAAGAAGCTGCCTGCAATGTAGGAAACCTGAGTTTGATCCCTGGGTCAGGAATATCCCCTAGAGGAGGACATGGCAACTCACTCAAGTATTCTTGCCTGGAGAATTTCATAGACAGAGGAGCCTGGCAGGCTACAGTCCATAGCATCACAAACAGTCAGACAAGACTGGGCAACTAACACTTTCACTTTCACACTGTTAGAACAGTAGATGGGCTCCAGGGAGAGCCAGGCCAGATATGGGTCTTTGGTCTGTTTTTATAGCCAGGCGATAGGAATGGGCTTGCCAGTCATTTGCTGATTGGGTGAGGTACATATACATTCCCTACATAGGGTGAAAGAAGAGTAAGACAAATACATTTCCTTATGTAGGTAGGAGGGTAGGAGGGGACAGGCCATACTACTCAATTCAGTTCAGTTCAGTCGCTCAGCCGTGTCCGACTCTTTGCGACCCCATGAATTGCAGCACGCCAGGCCTCCATGTCCATCCCAACTCCCGGAGTTCACTCAGACTCACGTCCATTGAGTCCGTGATGCCATCCAGCCATCTCATCCTCGGTCGTCCCCTTCTCCTCCTGCCCCCAATCCCTCCCAGCATCAGGGTCTTTTCCAATGAGTCAACTCTTCGCATGAGGTGGCCAAAGTACTGGAGCTTCAGTTTTAGTATCATTCCTTCCAAAGAAATCCCAGGGTTGATCTCCTTCAGAATGGACTGGTTGGATCTCCTTGCAGTCCAAGGGACTCTCAAGAGTCTTCTGCAACACCACAGTTCAAAAGCATCAATTCTGTGCTCAGCCTTCTTCACAGTCCAACTCTCACATCCATACATGACCACAGGAAAAACCATAGCCTTGACTAGATGGACCTTAGTCGGCAAAGTAATGTCTCTGCTTTTGAATATACTATCTAGGCTGGTCAGGGCTTAAATATTCTGCCACAGTTACAACGTGGCAGAAAGGGAGATAAGAGTGTGGCTTTTTCTGTTCCTGCACTCAAGACCCTTCTCGCTCATCTTGTTCTCTTGTCCTCAGGGCACCACAGTATCTTGTGTTTCATACATAAAAACAGCAAGATTTCTTTTGCCTCTCCCTCACCCACCACAACCAGGAACAGATGTTTGCCCCGCTGGAGGCAGTAACATCCTCATCATGCATGGGCTGGGGCTTCCCTGGTGGCTCAGTGGTGCTGAGCAACTAAGCCGGTGCACCACAGCTATTGAGCCTGTGCTCTGGAGCCTGCAGGCCACAACTACGGAAGCCTGTGCGCCCTAGAGCCCCTGCTCCACAGCAAGAGAAGCCACAGCTAGAGAGTAGACCCCACTCGCCTCAACTAGAGGAGAGCCCGCACAGCAACGAAGACCCAGCACAGCCAAAATAAACAAATAAAATAATTTTATTTTCAGAAACAAGTGTGATCAGAAGCATGTAGGGTTCCCTGAGACCTGAAAAATAAAGAATGCATGTGCTATACAAACCAGGGCCAAGATTAAGGGGAGTTACCGTCTGTTCAAATTTAAGGAGGCACTGACTCCCAGACTTGTACAACTGAAGTGTCAGCATCTGAAAACAAGAAAATTAATGAAGAGAAAGAAATCGCATTACAGTGGGGTCAGGAGGCCAGAAGGTGGAGCTCTCATGAATGTACCTTTCAACATCAATACAGATTCCCAACAAGAAGAGACTTACCTTGCATCTCCAGCAAGAAGTGATGCTACTTTCCTACCACCAGCAGGAGGAAGAGAGATCTTCTCCTTGCCTGACAACAGCTCAGCCAATGAGAGACTGTCACATCTCAGCCAATGGAAAGCCACTATATTCCAGTCCCCAGCTTCCTCCAATGGACATAACAGCCCCTCCCAATTTCCCTTTCTCCTTTATAAGAGAGTTTCCTGTCCTTTTTAAATTTCATTTAATTAATTTATTTTTGGCTGGATTGGATTTTCGTTGCTGAGTGTGGGTTTTCTCTAGTTGTGGTGAGTGGGGGCTCTCTCTTGTTGCAGAGCACAGGCTCTAGTGTGCTTTGGCTCCAGTAGTTGCAACATGGGGCAACATGTGGAATCCTCCTGGACTAAGAATCAAACCTGTGTTCCCTCCATTGGCAGGTGGATTCTTAATCACTGGACCACCAAGGAAGTCCGAGTTTCCCCTCCTTTGCTTTACAAAGCTTGCATGTGGTTTGCCATAGTTGCCATAGTCCTAAATCACAAATCTTTGCTATTCCCAAGTAAACTTGTTTTGCTGGTAAAATAAGTGATTGTTTTCTTGTTTTAGGTTCACACAATCATCACAGAAATTTCTATCAGATTAGAATTTTAGAAAAGTAGAACCAAGAAAGACGGAGGAAAGTAAGTCAGAATATTTTATATTAATGCATGTATATAGAATCTAGAAAGATGGTACTGATGAACCTATCTGCAGGGCAGCATTGGACACACAGACATAGAGAATAGACTTGTGGGCACAGTGGGGGAAGGAGAGGGTGGGATGAATTGAGAGAATAGCATGGAAACATACACTGTGTGTGTGTGCATGGTAGTCACTTCAGTCTTGTCTGACTCCTTGGGACCCTGTGGACTGTAGCCACCAGTCTCCTCGGTCCATGAGATTCTCCAGGCAAGAATACTGGAGTGGCTCTGGCATAAATCACAGCAAGATCCTCTTTGAACCACCTCCCAGAGTAATGGAAATAAAAACAAAAATAAACAATTGGGACCTAATTAAACTTAAAAGCTTTTGCACAATGAAGGAAACTGTAAGTAAGGTAAAAAGGCAACCTTCAGAATGGGAGAAAATAATAGCAAACAAAACAACTGATTAAGAATTAAGCTCCAAAATATACAAGCAGCTCATGCAACTCAATACCAGGAAGATAAAAAGTGGGCCAAAGAACTAAATAGACATTTCTCCAAAGAAGACATACAGATGGCTAACAAACACATGAGAAGATGCTCAACATTACTCATTATCAGAGAAATGCAAATCAAAACCACAATGAGGTATCATCTCACACAGGTTAGAATGACTGCCATCAAAAAGTCTACAAACAATAAATGCTGGAGAGGGTATGGAGAAAAGGGAACCCTCTTACACTGTTGATGGGAATGGAAACTGGTACAGCCACTATGGAGAACAGTGTGGAGAGTCCTTAAAAAACTGGAAATAGAACTGCCATATATGCAGAATACATCATGAGAAACGCTGGGCTGGAGGAAGCACAAGCTGGAATCAAGACTGCCAGGAGAAATATCAATAGCCTCAGATATGCAGATAACACCACCCTCATGGCAGAAAGTGAAGAAGAACTAAAGAGCCTCTTGATGAAAGTGAAAGAAGAGAGTGAAAACATTGGCTTAAAGCTCAACATTCAGAAAATGAAGATCATGGCATCTGGTCCCATCACTTCATGGCAAATAGATGGGGAAACAGTGGAAACAGTGTCAGACTTTATTTTTATGGGCTTCAAAATCACTGCAGATGGTGATTGCAGCCATGAAATTAGAAGATGCTTACTCCTTGGAAAGAAAGTTATGACCAACCTAGAGAGCATATTAAAAGGAGAGACATTACTCTATCAACAAAGGTCCATCTGACTAGTCAAGGCTATGGTTTTTCCTGTGGTCATGTAAAGATGTGAGAGTTGGACTATAAAGAAAGCTGAGCACCGAAGAATTGATGCTTTTGAACTGTGATGATGGAGAAGACTCTTGAGAGTCCCTTGGACTGCAAGGAGATCCGACCAGTCCATCCTAAAGGAGATCAGTCCTGGGTGTTCATTTGTAGGACTGATGTTGAAGCTGAAACTTCAATACTTTGGCCACCTGATGCAAAGAGCTGACTCATTTGAAAAGACCCTGATGCTGGGGAAAATTATGGGCAGGAGAAGGGGAGGACAGAGGATGAGATGATTGGAGGGCAACACCGACTCAGTGGACATGGGTTTGGGTGGACTCCAGGAGTTGGTGATGGACAGGGAGGCCTGGCGTTCTCTGATTCATGCAGTTACAAAGAATCGGACACAACTGAGCAACTGAACTGAACTGAATGACCCAGAAATCCCACTGCTGGGCATACACAGCGAGGAAACCAGAATTGAAAGAGACACATGTAGCCCAATGTTCTTTGCAGCACTGTTTACAATAGCTAGGACATGGAAGTAACCTAGATGTCCATTGGCAGACAAATGGATAAGGAAGTTGTGGTACATATATACTATGGAATACTACTTTAAAAAAAAAAAAAGAATGCATTTGAGTCAGTTCTAATGAGATGGATGAAACTGGAGACTATTATATAGCATGAAGTAAGTCAGAAAGAGCAACACCAATGCAGTATCTTAATGCATACATATGAAATTTAGAAAAATGGTAATGATGATCCTATATGTAGGGTAGCAAAAGAGACACAGATGTAAAGAAAAAACTTTTGAACTATGCAGGAGAAGGCAAGGGTGGGATGATTTGAGAGAATAGCATTGAAACATGTATATTATCATATGAAGTCCAATACATGAAGCAGGGCATTCAAAGCCAGTGCTCTGGGGTAACCCAGAGGGATGGGGTGGGGAGGAAGGAGGGAGGAGGGTTTCATGATGGGGGACACATGTGCACCCCTGGCTGATTCATGTTGATGTATGGCAAAACCCACCACATTGCAAAGTAATTATCCTCCCATTAAAATTAATTTATTAATTTAAAAAATAAAAAGCATACTGGAGTGGGTTGCCATGCCCTCCTCCAGGGGATTTTCCCAACCCAGGGATCGAACCTGTGTCTCTTATGTCTCCTGCATTGGCAGGTGGGTTCTTTACCACTAGCACCAGCAGAAAGCCCAACATATACATTGCTGCTGCTGCTGCTGTTGCTAAGTCACTTCAGTCGTGTCTGACTCTATGCTACCCCATAGACGGCAGCCCACCAGGCTCCCCCGTCCCTGGGATTCTCCAGGCAGGAACAGTGGAGTGGGTTGCCATTTCCTTCTCCAATGCATGAAAGTGAAGTGAAAGTCAAATTGCTCAGTCGTATCTGACTCTTTACGACCCCATGGATTGCAGCCTACCAGGCTCCTCTGTCCATAGGATTTTCCAGGCAAGAGTACTGGAGTGGGTTGCTATTGCCTTCTCTTAACATATACATTACTATATGTAAAATAGATAGTGGGAATTTTCTGTGTGACACAGGGAGCTCAACCCACTGTTCTGTGACAACCTAGAGGGATGGGATGGGGAGAGAGACAGGAGGGGGTTTCAGGAGAGAGGGGACATTTTTGCATACCTGTGGCTGACTCGATGTATGCCAGAAACCAACACAATATTGTAAAGCAACTATAATTTTTTAAAAAGGGGAAAAAGAGAAAGAGACTTTGAATTTGAGAAAATCTGTTTGGAAGAGCTGTAGTTTGCTTAGTCCATGAGCCTGTCCAGGATGTGGGTGAGTTGGTCTCAACTCCAACTGCCCGTTAGAATCATCTGATAACTTCAAAATCCTGATGCCTTGGACCTAATCTGAGGCCAGTTAAGTCCAAATCTTTCGAAATAGGGCTTCTCAAGCTTCCAGATTATTCCAGTGTGCAACCTGGCCTGAGAGTCTCTGCTGTGAGTGCAGAGAATTCAAGTTCCAGTCAGTGAGCCTGGGGGGTGGAGACTGGGTGGATACCCTGCTGCTTCTTTAAGCAGAAAAAATAAGAAAGAAGCTTTAATTGCGCTGTAGGAACAAGGGATTAAGTGGATAAAGGAAGGTTTGGAGTGTGAAGAATGCAGAGTGGTGGCATGTCTAGGCATTCCGTCCTGAGTGGTGCATGGTTTGGGCTTCGTTTAGGATGTTAACACTCTCTGGGAGGCCTGACTGGACACTCTAACTGAACACCATTGAGATGATAATTAACCGAGAGGCTCCCAGATCCAGTGAAGAATGTGGCCTTGAGGTTAATTTATTAACTTCCTTTCTGACATTTTTTCAGCAGCTTCTGGGGCCAGTGCCAAAGAGATGTTTGGAAAGGGCTCTTGTTAAATTCAGTGGTCATTTTCCATTGGTCCCAGATGAATAGATGAGAGAAATTTTCATGGCTGGAGTCATGAGCATTATCTCCTCTGTTAAGCGACCAAAGAAACACCAGTCTTAAGTTGTCCACAGTCTGATTAGCAAACTGCATTTAAAAGAGAACAAACTGTGGAGGGGATATTTGAACTTAAAGTTCCACCCACCCTCATCTTCATCCCAGACCCACTTCAAACACACACACACACACACACACACACACACTCCTAAAGAGGATTCGTTTTATGCATTAAGATCTCGGTAAAGCAAGACCCACGGTGTTGGGGGTGGTGTGTGTGTGTGTGTGTTTTAGCATGATGCAGAGAGAGCTGTTTGTCTTTTCCCTTTGGATTCTTATTTACAGATTCCAATCTTGGTTTATTTCTCTCTGATCCCAGGTCACTATGGGGTTGCAAAAGGTCCAAGAATCAAAAGGGTTCCAGAGGGGTTTGGGGGAAAAGGAAGATTGAAGTAGGTTATTTTGGCTTTGCCATTCCAGACAAGGCATGTGTTCAAGACACATGTGCCCACCAGCATAACTCAACAAGGGGATGACCCTGGAGTCTTTGACCAGAGCTGTCATCAGGCTTCCTGGTGTGTCAGCTGGTAAATAATCTGTCTGCGATGCAGGAGACCTGGGTTCAATCCCTGGGTTGGGAAGATCCCCTGGAGAAGGGAACGGCTGCCCACTCCTGTAGTCTAGCCTGGAGAATTTCATGGGGTCTCAAAGAGTCAGACACGACTGAGCGACTTTCACATCATTGTAACAATAACTAATCCCTCTGGCATTTTCGTCTAGGAAATTGTGAGGTTAATGTAGCACTATAGTCAAGAATTTAAGTGAAGGTTTATTTCTCAGCTTTCTCTTAATTATCTCCCCAGATACAGAACCCACAGATATCAGTGGCCTCATATGCCTTAAGCTTGGAAGGAATTGTTAAGGACATTTACCCCCATGCCTGCTCCCCCTAGATTTCATCCACCTCCATCACCTAACCCAAAACCTTAAATCATCCGAGACTCCTCCCTTTCTATCAGATGCCTTAAGATATCTTGGTTATTACTTCCTAAGTACCTCTCACTTCTCTGTTTTTTTTCCGGCATCTCACTTAATGCCATACTACTCTCAGCTCCCATGAGTTCTGTTCTGTACTCACTGAAGTCTGTTTCATTTATTATTTGAAAAGCATTTTTAATTGCACAAAGCATGAATATATTATCATTTTTAAAATATAAACAATACAGATAATCAACAATTCAAGATTTAACCATGGTAACCAGTTGGGAGTGTTTTTCTTTGCATATCTATACAGAAAAAAAAATTTATTTTTACTACTTTAGTATGATTTAAAAAAATAGTAAATGGTGCCATAAACAGTTTTGCTGTTTCTTTTTCCACTTAATATGTCTTGGAGATTTGCCATGTCAGTATGTTCAGAACTACCTTATTTGGGCTGCTGCATGGTGTGACAGGCTCCCTCTAAGATGACCTCTGTTTCCTTGTATTCACATCCTCTTATAACCTCCCCTGTGGATATGCCATATTTTATGTAACAGTGCAGCTTATCATATTTTTTGAACAAGGATATGATTCAAATTGATCACTTAAGCTCTTCCAGAAATACTTTTTAACAGAAATCTGATCGTGTTACTCATCTGCTTCAAAATTTCAGCGTGACATAATTGAGGAAGTTCTGGGAAGATGACCCACTGGGTGAATATCCCTAATCCCTCCCCTTTGTGATCTGTTTTTGGAGCGATATAAATACCAAAATAGAGCTCTGATGGAAACTGCAAGGTATGTGAGGTTAGCACTTGTTCTGAGAGTTCCAGAGGAGGGACAGCATGGGGCTTCCTTCTTGGGCTGAGACAAAGAATTTATGGCTTGGTGAGAAAAGATGTATGGTAGACACTGGGGTTCTCTTGGATGTCCTTAGTGGAGATTGCTCCATCTTGCTGACCCCAGGAGACAGAAATGAAAATATCCAGTTCACCTGACTTGATCTCAGGGTGGTTTAAAAAAAAAAAATCTGTCCCTTTCTCAGACTCAGAGGTATGAGAGTCTAGCCACCACCTCCTCCACCCCCAGTGTGGAAGAAAGAACATTTATGAGTTCATTTCCCACCAATACACAAAAAGCAAAGCTATTTTTAAATGATAGAAATCATTTACCGAAAACTGATAACATGTATAATATAAGCTGAAGTCATTTCTGTCAAAGTTGTCGTTCTCAACATTACTTGGAAGACCTTAACTAATGCAATACATTACTTAGTATTATTAAGTAATCCACACAAAACCTGGGAGAAAAGAGACAAAAATTACTTTATATTCATATGACATAACTGCATATTCAGGAAATCCAAAAGATTCAGCCAAAGCTATTTGAAATAATGAAACTTTGGGGCGCTTCCCTGGTGGCTCAGTGGTAAAGAATCCACCTGCCAATGCAGCAGACACAGGTTTGATCCCTGATCCGGGAAGATCCCACATGCCTCAGAGCAACTAAGCCCATGTGCCACACCTATTGTGCCTGTGCCCTCGAGCCTGTGCTCTCCAACAAGAGAAGCCACCACAAAGAGAAGTCCTCACACTGAGACCAGAGCATTCCACAATTAGGGGAAAACCCTCGAACAGCAAAGACCTAGCACAGCCAAAAATAAAATTAACCAAAAAAATTAAACTTTGGTAAGGTGATTGCTGGGAGAAATATCAATAACCTCAGATATGCAGATGACACCACCCTTATGGCAGAAAGTGAAGAGGAACTAAAAAGCCTCTTGATGAAAGTGAAAGAGGAGAGTGCAAAAGTTGGCTTAAAGCTCAACATTCAGAAAACTAAGATCATGGCACCTAGTCCCATCATCTCATGGGAAATACATGGGGAAAACAGTGGAAACAGTGTCAGACTTTATTTTGGGGGGCTCCAAAATCACTGCAGTTGGTGACTGCAGCCATGAAATTAAAAGACGCTTACTCCTTGGAAGGAAACTTATGACCAACCTAGATAGCATATTCAAAAGCAGAGACATTACTTTGCCAACAAAGGTCCATCTAGTCAAGGCTATGGTTTTTCCAGTGGTCATGTATGGATGTGAGAGTTGGACTGTGAAGAAAGCTGCTGCTGCTGCTACTGCTAAGTCACTTCAGTTGTGTCCGACTCTGCGACACCATAGACGGCAGCCCATCAGGCTCCGCCATCCCTGGGATTCTCCAGGCAAGAACACTGGAGTGGGGTGCCATTGCCTTCTCCGGAAGAAAGCTGAGTGCTGAAGAATTGATGCTTTTGAACTGTGGTGTTGGAGAAGACTCTTGAGAGTCCCTTGGACTGCAAGGAGACCCAACCAGTCCATTCTAAAGGAGATTAGTCCTGGATGTTCTTTGGAAGGAATGATGCTAAAGCTGAAACTCCAATACTTTGGCCACCTCATGTGAAGAGTTAACTCATTGGAAAAGACTCTGATGCTGGGAGGGATTGGGGGCAGGAGGAGAAGGGGACGACAGAGGGTGAGATGGCTGGATGGCATCACCGACTCGATGGATGTGAGTCTGAGTGAACTCTGGGAGTTGGTGATGGACAGGGAGGCCTGGCGTGCTGCAATTCATGGGGTCGCAAATAGTCAGACACGACTGAGTGACTGAACTGAACTGAACTGAGATGAATGATAGTAGTTAAGAACACAAAAGTAAATACGGACTTCCTTGGCTGTCCTGTGATTAAGACTCTGCTTCCACTGCAGGGGGTAAGAGTTTGATTTCTGGTCAGGAAACTAAGATCTCACACACCATATGGGTGAGGGCAAATAAATAAATAAATATATAAAATTTTTTTCATGCCAGCAATAAAGAGTAAGACATGAAAATCATCTCAACTGTGGTGGATAGAATAATATCCTCCCCCAAAGGTATCCACAAAGTAATCTTCAAAACCTGTGAAAGTGAAAAGTGAAAGGCATTCAGTCGTGGCCAACTCTTTGTGACCCCATGGACTCACAAAGAGTCCATGGAATTCGCCAGGCCAGAATACTGGAGTGGGTAGCCTTTCCCTTCTCCAGGGCACCTTCCCAACCCAGGGATCAAACCCAGGTCTCCCGCATTGCAGGCAGATTCTTTACCAGCTGAGCCACAAAAGCAGATTCTTTACCAACTGAGCTATGAGGGAAGCCCTAAAACCTGTGAATGTATTGCATTAAATGACAGAAGGAATATTGCAGATGTGATTAAATTAAATTAACGTGACTATGAATAAATTGTCCCTGCTGCTGCTGCTAAGTCACTTCAGTCGTGTCCAACTCTGTGTGACCCCATAGACGGCAGCCCAACAGGCTCCACCATCCCTGGGATTCTCCAAGCAAGAACACTGGAGTGGGTTGCCATTTCCTTCTCCAATACATGAAAGTGAAAAGTGAAAGTGAAGTTGCTCAGTCCCTAGAAGATGCATAATCGACATGAAGAGACCTAAATTCTCATTAAAAAGTATAAAAAAGACCTGAATAGCTGAAGATAAATATTCCATTCCTGAGTAGGAAAGCTTGGTATTTTGAAATGTCCATCCTCCACAAACTAACATGTAACTTTAAGAGACTTACAATCAGGACTGTCAATCTTTCACAAACTGATATGTAACTTTGAGTTGAAATCAGAATTTTAGGGGGAAGATAAGGGGAGTGAGTGGTTTAATTATTTTAAATTTTAAATGGAAAATATAAGAATCTGAGACTAGCCCCCAAAATAAAGAAAAAGCATGGAGTGGTGGGATTTAACTTCAATTCAGTTCAGTCACTCATTTGTATCTGACTCTTTACCACCCCATGTATCGCAGCACGCCAGGCCTCCTTGTCCATCACCAACTCCCGGAGCTCACCCAAACTCACGTGCATCGAGTCAGTGATGCCATCCAGACGTCCTCTGTCGTCCCCTTCTCCTCCTGCCTCCAATACCTCTCAGCATCAGGGTCTTTTCCAATGAGTCAACTCTTCCCATGAGGTGGCCAAGGTACTGGATTTTCAGCTTCAGCATCAGTCCTTCCAATGAACACCCAGGACTGATCTCCTTTAGGATGGACTGGTTGCATCTCCTTGCAGTCCAAGAGACTCTCAAGAGTCTTCTCCAACACCACAGTTCAAAAGCATCAATTCTTTGGTGCTCAGCTTTCTTCACTGTCCAACTCTCACATCCATACATGACTACTGGAAAAACCATAGCCTTGACTAGACGGACCTTTGTCAGCAAAGTAATGTCTCTGCTTTTGAATATGCTATCTAGTTTGGTCATAACTTTCCTTCCAAGGGGTAAGCGTCTTTTAATTTCATGGCTGCAATCACCATCTGCAGTGATTTTGGAGCCCCCCAAAATAAAGTCTGACACTGTTTCCCCTGTTTCCCCATCTATTTCCCATGAAGTTATGGGACCAGATGCCATAATCTTAGTTTTCTGAATGTTGAACTTTAAGCCAACTTTTTCACTCTCCTCTTTCATCAACAGGCTTTTGAGTTCCTTTTCACTTTCTGCCATAAGGGTGGTGTCATGTGCATATCTGAGGTTATTGATAGTTCTCCTGGCAATCTTGATTCCAGCTTGTGTTTCTTCCAGCCCAGCAAGTGCTTCTTCCATCCCAGCATTTCTCATGATGTACCCTACATAGAAGTTAAATAAGCAGGGTGACAATATACAGCCTTGACGTACTATTTTTCCTATTTGAACCAGTCTGTTGTTCCATGTCCAGTTTTAACTGTTGCTTCCTGACCTGCCTATAGGTTTCTCAAGAGGCAGGTCAGGTGGTCTGGTATTCCCATCTCTTTCAGAATCAATTGTGATCTACACAGTCAAAGGCTTTGGCATAGTCAGTAAAGCAGAAATAGATGTTTTTCTAGAACTCTCTTGCTTTGTCCATGATCCAGCGGATGTTGGCAATTTGATCTCTGGTTCCTCTGCCTTTTCCAAAACCAACTTGAACATCAGGGAGTTCACGGTTCATGTATTGCTGAAGCCTGATTTGAAGAATTTTGAGCATTACTTTACTAGCGTGTGAGACGAGTACAATTGTGCGGTAGTTTGAGCATTCTTTGGCATTGCCTTTCTTTGGAATTGGAATGAAAACTGACCTTTTCCAGTCCTGTGACCACTGCTATTTTCCAAATTGGCTGGCATATTGAGTGCAGCACTTTCACAGCATCATCTTTCAGGATTTGAAACAGCTCAACTGGAATTCCATCACCTCCACTAGCTTTGTTTGCAGTGATGCTTTCTAAGGCCCACTTGACTTCCCATTCCAGGATGTCTGGCTCTAGGTGAGTGATCACACCATTGTGAGTATCTGGGTCATGAAGATCTTTTTTGTACAGTTCTCCTGTGTATTCTGGGCTTCCCTTGTAGCTCAGTCAGTAGAGAATCTGCCTGCAGTGCAGGAGACCCAGGTTCGATCCCTGGGTTGGGAAGATCCCCTGGAGAAGGAAATGGCAACCCACTCCAGTATCCTTGCCTGGAAAATCTCATGGACAGAGGAGTCTGGTCGCAAAGAGTCGGGCACGACTGAGCAACTAACACTAACTAACTAACACCTGTGTATTCTTGCCACCTCTTCTTAATATCTTCTGCTTCTGTTAAGTCCATACCATTTCTGTCCTTTATCGAGCCCATCTTTGCATGAAATGTTCCCTTAGTATCTCTTAGTTTCTTGAAGAGATCTCTAGTCTTTCCCATTCTGTTTTTTCCTCTATTTCTTGCATCAATCACTGAGGAAGGCTTTCTTATCTCTCCTTGCTATTCTTTGTACCTCTGCATTCAGATGCCTATATCTTTCCTTTTCTCCTTTGCTTTTCACTTCTCTTCTTTTCACAGCTATTTGTAAGGCCTCCCCAGACAGCCATTTTGCTTACCAGATACTAAAATTTAACTTACCAGATACTAACATTTATAAGAAAGTTATTGAAAGCAAAATAGCACCATATGCTATATCAGGAGACAAATAGAGTTTTGATGTTGCACTATAGTTATAAAAGCTGCTCCCCTTGGGAGAGTGGGGTGAAGGATACATGGGACTCTTGGTACCATTTCATAACTTTGTGTTAGTCTCTGAAGGTTTCCAAATAAAAAGTTTTTTTAAAAAAATGATATTCTGAGGATGAAAGGGAACCTTTGTAAAACATATGGATGTGTTTGTGTGTTAGTCACTCAGCTGTATCTGACTCTTCACCACCCCATGGACTGCAGCCCACCAGGCTCCTCTGTCCATGGAATTCTCCAGGCAAGAATACTGGAGTGGGTTGCCATTTCCTTCTCCAAAACATATGGATAAAGATGAACAATTACTAATATTCAAAGAGCTTTCACCAAATGATAAGAAAAAAGATAGCTGAATAGAGAAATGAGCAGGCAATTCACATAAGGGAATGTACAAATTGTCAATAAACACAGTAAGATGTTCAATGTCTATAGAAGTCAGGCAAATGCAAATTAAACCATTGCAGCGTATTTTTCACTCATTATATTGACCAAAATTTGCAAGTGGAAGAATGATGATGTCCAGTTCTGGGTGACAGCATTGAGGAATAGGAATTCTACAATCTTTCAGAAAAGTAATCTGGACACATCAATTAAAATTAAAAATGCAAACTTCCACTGATCTAGATATCCTGCCTTTGAGAATCTATTTTACTGAAATGAAAGTCTCAATATACCCAGGCTCATCTCAAGGATACTGCAATATTTTTGTAGTTGCTGAAAATGAAAAACAGCTTGTCAACAGCAAGAGAATATTTGAATGAATAAATGAGTGAAGTCTCACTCATCTGGAGGGATGCCCATATATTGTTAAGGGAATAAAACAAGGTACAGAATAATAAGTACAGTCGGCCTTCTGAAGCCTTGCACTCTGCATTGGCAGATTCAACCAAACTCCAATTAAAGGCATTTGGGGGAAGAAATTTTCAGAAAGTACCAAAAAGCAAAACTTGAATTTTCCTCCCACAAGCAACTATTTACATAGCATTTCCAGTGTATTGGTATTATTAGTAATCTAGAGGTGATATAAAGGAGAATGTGCATAGGTTATATGCAAATACTACACTATTTTATATAAGGGACGAGCATCTTTGGCTTTTGCCATCCACAGGAATCCTGAAACCTATCTACCATACCAAGAGATCTTTTTTTTTTTGCAATTCAGGTGAGCTCAAATAAGCAACGAATCAACCCTCAATAAGAGAAATATATGTCAGGGTACCCTCCCATTTACTTGCCCTGGCCACTGCCAAAATGAGAGAGGACAGAAATTGTGACCTTTTTTCTCCTTTTTTTTTTTTTTTTTTTTGTTGTTGTTCAGTCGCTAAGTCATGTCCAACACTTTGTAACCCCATGGACTCTAGCTTTTCTTCCAAGGAGCAAGTATCTTTTAATTTCATGGCTCCAGTCACCATCTGCTGTGATTTTGGAGCCCAAGAAAATAAAGTCTGTCACTGTTCCCACTTTTCCCCCATCTATTTGCCATGAAGTGATGGGACTGGATGACATGACCTTAATTTTTTGAATGTTGAATTTTAAGCCAGCTTTTTCATTCTCCTCTTTCACCATCATCAAGAGGTTCTTTAGTTCCTTTTCACTTTCTCCCATTAGAATGTTAATATTTGCATATCTGAGGTTGTCGATATTTCTCCTGGTAATCTTGGAGAAGGAAATGGCAACCCATTCCAATATTCTTGCCTGAAAATTCTGCGGACAGAGGAGCCTGGCAGGCTACAGTTCATGGGTTCTTGAAGAGGTGAACACGCTGAGCAAACAGGCAATCTTGACTTCACCTTGTGAGTCATTCAGCCCAGCATTTCTCATGATGTACTCTGCATGTAAGTTAAATAGGTAGGCTGACAATATACAGACTTGATGTACTCTTTTCCCAATTTTGAACCAGTATTGTTTAATGTCCAGTTCGGTAACTTCTTGGCCTGCATGCAGGTTTCTCAGGAGACATGTAAGGTGGTTTGGTATTCCCATCTCTTTAAGAATTTTCTAGAGTTTGCTGTGATCCACACAGTCAAAGGCTTTAGCATAGTCAATGAAGCAGAAGTAGATGTCTTTTTGGAGTTCCCTTGCTTTTTCTATGATCCAACAGATGTTGGGAATTTGATCTCTGTTTCCTCTGCCTTTTCTATATCCAGCTTGTACATTTAGAAGTTCAAGGTTCACACACTGTTGAAGCCTAGCTTGAAGGGTTTTGAGCATTACCTTGTTAGCATGTGAGATGAACGCAATTGTACTGTAGTTTGAACATTTCTTTGGCATTGCCTTTCTTTGGAATTGGAATGAAAACTGACCTTTTCCAGTCCTGTGGCCACTGCTGAGTTTTCCAAATTTGCTGGCATATTGAGTGCAGCACTTTCACAGCATCATCTTTCAGGATTTGAAACAGCTCAACTGGAATTCCATCATCTCCACTAGCTTTGTTCGTAGTGATGTTTCCTAAGGCCCACTTGACTTTGCATTCCAGGATGTCTGGCTCTAGGTGAGTGATCACACCATCGTGATTATCTGGGTCATAAGACCTTTTTCATACAGTTCTTCTGTGCATTCTTGCCACCTCTTCTTAATATCTTCTGCTTCTGTTAGATCCTTGCCATTTCTGTTCTTTATTGTCCCCATCTTTGCATGAAACATTCCCTTGATAGCTCCAATTTTCTTAAAGAGATCTTCAATCTTTCCCATTCTGTTGTTTTCCTCTGTTTCTCTGCATTGTTCACTTAAGAAGGCGTTCTTATCTCTCCCTACTATTGTCTGGAACTCTGCATGCAGTTGGGATATCCTTTTCTCCTTTGCCTTTCATTTCTCTTTTTACCTCCGCCATTTGTAAGGCTTCCTCAGACAGCCACTTTGCCTTCTTGCATTTCTTTTTCTTGGGGATGGTTTTGGTCACCACCTCCTGTACAGCATTATGAACCTTTGTCCATAGACCTTCAGGCACTCTGTCCACCAGATCTAATCCCTTGACTCAATCCTTGTATTCTATTGAAGTTGTCTATGTCTTAATAGCCAGGACATGGAAGCAACCTAGATGTCCATCAGCAGATGAATGGATAAGAAAGCTGTGATACATATACACAATGGAGTATTACTCAGCTATTAAAAAGAATACATTTGAATCAGTTCTAATGAGGTGGATGAAACTGGAGCCGATTATACAGAGTGAAGTAAGCCAGAAAGAAAAACACCAATACAGTATACTAACACATATATATGGAATTTAGAAAGATGGTAATGATAATCCTGTATGCGAGACAGCAAAAGGACACAAATGTAAAGAACAGACTTTTGGACTCTGTGGGAGAGGGAGAGGGTGGGATGATATGGGAGAATGGCACTGAAACATGTATAATATCATATAAGAAATGAATTGCTAGTCTAGGTTCAATACAGGATGCTTGGGGCTGGTGCACTGGGATGACCCAGAGAGATGATATGGGGAGGGTGGTGAGAGGGGGGCTCAGGGTTGGGAATTCATGTACACCTGTGGCAGATTCATGTCAATGTAGGGCAAAACCAATACAGTATTGTAAAGTAAAAAAAAAAAAAAATTAAAATTAAAAAAAAAAAATTGTCTGTGTCTATATGTGTGTGCATATGTGTTGTGTCACTCTTCAACTGTGCTTGACTGCCATAGAAAAAGTTTTTAATGCTTGCTGGATGAACTTAAATTAATCAAATCAGTTTTTTAGGGACTTTCCTGGCAATCCACTGGTTAAGACTCTCATGCTTCCAAGGCAGGGGGCATGGGTTTGATCTTTCATCAGGGAACTAGGATCCCTTATGCTGTGTAGCCTAGCCAAAAATTTTTTTTCTTTTCTTTTTTTTAAATTAATTTTTATTTTTTTAGTTTGTTTTGCTTTACAATACTGTATTCGTTTTGCTACACATCGACATGAATCAGCCACGAGTGTACATGGACTCCCAATCCCGACCCCCACCTCCCCCCTCCTGCCCCACACCCTCTCTCTGGATTATCCCCGTACATCAGTCCCAAGCATCCTGCATCCTGCATCAAACCTGGACTGGTGATTCATTTCACTTATGATATCACACATGTTACACTGCCACTCTGTTTAAAAATAAAAAACATTTTTAAAAAAATTTAGTGTTTTATAATGTCTGTGCTTTTTGACCTAACAAGAGTACCACTCAAACTATGTTTTGATGATTTGTGTTTTCAATGGGCTATTGTGGGTGCAACATTTTATAAATATGCTAATACAGTCTGATGGAATATTTTGTTAAAAGTTGAGACAGTTGCAATGACAACTTTTCAACAGTTAAAGTTCATTTTTAGTTTGGGTTAAATACCTGAATCAGTTCAGTTCAGTCGCTTAGTTGTGTCTGACTGTTTGCAACCCCATGGACGACAGCACCCCAGGCTTCCCTGTCCATCATCAACTCCTGAAGCTTGCTCAGTCTCAAGTCCATAGAGTCAGTGATGCCATCCAACCATCTCATCCTCTATCATCCCCTTCTAGCATCCCCTTCTCCTCCTGCCTTCAATCTTTCCCAGCATCAAGGTCTTTTCTAATGAGTCAGTTCTTTGCATCAGGTGGTCAAAGTGTTGGAGCTTCAGCATCAGTCCTTCCAGTGAATATTCAGGACTGATTTCCTTCAGGATTGACTGGTTTGATCTCCCTGCAGTCCTGAACAGGGAATACAAATAAAAAAGAAGTAATTCAACTTCTTTTTCTTTCTCCCAAAGGATGTGTAGGATCAGTCTTGGGCCTATTAGGACTTGCACCCATTCCCAGACCTTCCCCTCCTCTGCTCTGTGTTGCAGAAGGGACTGGTCCCTGAAACCTGCATCTCCAGGCTCTTGTCCCACCTGGCTGCCAGCTGAGCTCAGCTCATGATGTCTAGCCCTGCTGGGAGACTGGAGGGTAAACAGAGGAGGGAAATCTGGGTATTTCACTCTCTCTGCTTCAATCAGCTCTGGCTGCTCTGAACCTCTAAGCACCCTGGGTCATCTCAGCTGTGAATCCTCTTCTGTTGGGTGTTCAGGTTACCCGGGTCCCCTTGTATATGGCCTCCTCCCTATGTCTCTACAGCCACCAATAGTAACAACCCCTGCTGTTGCTAATTTCTGGATTACTTCCTGTACTGGTTTGCTTTTGTTCTGAAACAAACTACTTTACAACTTAATGGCTGAAACAACAACCATTCTTTGTGGCTCACCAAGCATGAGGTAGCAGTTTAGACTGGGATCAGCTGGGAAATTCTTCTGCCAGTCTTGGCTGGGCACACTCAGGCATCCATAGTCAGCAGCCAGATCCACAGGGGCCCCCACTTAGGGAGCTGGCTGGCTGTCATCTGGGGCAATGGTGGGTCCATATGTCTCTCATTATCCAACAGCCTAGCCCAGATACATTCAGTTGGCAGCTGGTTCTAAGAACAAGAAGGGAAATAGGAAAGACCTCTTGAGGCCCACGCTTAAACTTACACAACGTTACTTCTTTCCAAAACAAGTCACAAGACCTGTCTCAATTCCATAGGCAAAGATATAGGCTCCATTTCTAAATGGAGGTGGGGGGGGGGGAATCTTAGGGCCACTTTTAGAATCAGCCACACCTTACCATTATCTCCTCCATCGCCTGTATGACCAAGTCCCTTCATAAACTTCCTCTAAGATAAGTACTGGAAGTCATTATTGTTTCCCTAGTTAGACTTTGTGTGTATGCTTGAATGTGCTTGAAAGATAAGAGTTAAGGAAAACAGGAAAAAAACTGTTCCTAATGGGTTCCCCTTGAATTTGAATGCTTCTGTTTTAAAAGTTGCCTGCTCAGGCTTTTTAATAATTAATCAACATGACAATATAGATGAATCACAAATTCAACAGAGATGAATTAAGTGTCTACCACGTGGCAGCCATGATGCTAGGCACGATGGCCCACGGCAGGTGTGGGGGATGGTACACAGAGTGAGTAAGTCACGGTGTCTGCCTTATGGGGAGTTAATATGTGGTACACTCATATGAGCCGGCACAGAGCCAGTGGTATATAGAGTCTGGAAAGATGAGAAAAATGACTGCTATGATAGTAAAGCAGTTCATAACTTAGGGAGATAAATATTGAGTGAGAGTTTTTTGGTCTGTCTCTGCAACCTAGAAAGTAAGCTCCAGAGGGACTTCCCTGGTGCTCCAGTGGTTCAAACTCTTCACTGTCAATACAGGAAGCCCAGGTTCTACCCCTGGTCAGGGAACCAGGTCCTGCATATGCCACAATGGAAGATGCCTTGTGCCACAGCTAAGACCTGGTACAGCCAAATAAATTTTTAAAAAAGAAAAGAAAAGAAGCTCCAGGAAGGCTAAACTCTTATATATTGTCACACACCACTATTTTTCCATTGCCTAACAAAAGACCAGCACCAGTAACTAGTGAATAAATATGCATCAGGTATAGGAGTGAAAGTTGTATGCACGATGCTAACAGAGCATAGACAAAAAAGAAGTTAATTCTGAAAACAGGGCAAACTATGCCAACAACAGGGGAAATTTCATAAAAACAGATGATGTCTAAAATTTATACTAAGATAGAGCTGTCAGTATGTGGCAGCAGAGAAGGGGGAAAGGAAAAGTAAAGGACTAGCCTGAATAATATCAAGGAGAACTGGAGGGTGGGCTAACTCCCTTGGGGGTGATAGAGGCACCCCCCTCCAGATTATTCCATGTCATCATCAGCCATCTGCAGACCCTTGAATAGAGGTGGCTGGTTGTTGATTCTCTGAACCCATCTCACTGAGTAGGCAGAAAGTGACTTGAGGCCCAAACTGCTTGGATTTGGCAAAGGACAACTCTACTGTCCTTCAGACTGTTGTGAAAGTTCCCCTTCCCAGTATAGATGGGGGCAGTGCTATATGGATGGGTACAATGTGAATCTGGGCAAATTTCACCTCCTGGCTTGGGTGTTTTTGAACATGTGCCCAGAGGCTGCCATAATAAATCCCTTTTTAGAATCTAAACAAACACAAAGGGAAGGGAGGGGGCATCCAGAGGCAATGGAATGCCTCCTGGGGGAGATCTGAGTTGACAGGGAAGACATCTGGACCAGAGGAGGAAAGGAATCCTGGCAAGAGTTGGAGTGCTCAGCTCAAAGACCTTCACAGAGCCACCCTCTCTACTTCTCCAGCAGGAAATAAGCCAAACTGCTCATCTTTTTCTGCCTGGGATTCCAGAGATGGCCTACGAAAACTCCACACAGGACAGCATTCTTTATCTGGGAAAGCCTACAACGCCTCCACATGTAGTAAGCTAGAAGGGACATGAAGTCATTTACAAGAGGAGAAACTTTAGCCATCCTTGCTATTATATTGGTGCTTCAAGTTCAAGGTATTTCAGAGCTTTCAGTTCTCAAACTTGGGGCTGAAATCTTAGAGTGTTGTTCAACTTGTCTTCCACCTACATACTGCCAAACTCAACAGTGTTCCTAACCCATTGAACTTCAGGTTTCCTGTACATAGAGGAGATTTCTGGTCTCATAACAGATTATAAATTGGAAATGGTTAGAAGTGAGAAGTCAGGATGGTTATAAGAGGTCAGGAGGGGAGGCTGTGAGAAGATACCCCTCGTCCAAGCTAAGGAGCAGTGGCTGCGCTTTGCTGGAGCAGCCGTGAAGAGATACCCCAAGACCAAGGTAAGAGAAACCCAAATAAGACAGTAGGTGTTACGAGAGGGCATCAGAGGGCAGACACACTGAAACCATACTCACAGAAAACTAGTCAATCTGATCACATGGACCACAACCATGTCTAACTCAATGAAACTAAGTCATGCCCTTTGGGGCCACCCAAGACGGGAGGGTCATGATGGAGAGGTCTGACAGAATGTGGCCCACTGGAGAAGGGAAGAGTGAACCACTTCAGTATTCTTGCCTTGAGAACCCCATAAACAGTACGAAAAGTCAAAATGATAGGATACTGAAAGAGAACTTCCCAGGTAGGTAGGTGCCCAATATGCTACTGGAGGTCAGTGGAGAAATAATTCCAGAAAGAATGAAGGGATGGAACCAAAGCAAAAACAATACCCATGTGGATGTGACTGGTGATAAAAGCAAGGTCTGTTGCTGTAAAGAGCAATATTGCATAGGAACCTGGAATGTCAGGTCCATGAATCAAGGCAAATTGGAAGTGATCAAACAGGAGACGGCAAGAGTGAACATTGAAATTCTAGGAATCAGCAAACTAGAATGGACTGGAATGGGTGAATTTAACTCAGATGACCATTATGTCTACTACTGTGGGCAGGAATCCCTTAGAAGAAATGGAGTAGCCATCATGGTCAACAAAAGAGTCCAAAATGCAGTACTTGGATGCAATCTCAAAAAAAAACCAGAATGATCTCTGTTCGTTTCCAAGGCAAACCATTCAATATCACAGTAATCCAAGCCTATGCCCCAACCAATAATGCTGAGGAAGCTGAAGCTGAATGGCTCTATGAAGACCTACAAGGCCTTTTAGAACTAACACCCAAAAAAGATATCATTTTCAGTATAGGGGACTGGAATGCAAAAGTAGGAAGTCAAGAAATACCTGGAGTAACAGGCAAATTTGGCCTTGGAGTATGGAATAAAGCAAGACAAAGGCTGATAGAGTTTTTCCAAGAGAATGCACTTGTCATAGCAAACACCCTCTTCCAACAACACAAGAGAAGACTCTACACATGGACATCACCAGATGGTCAACACCAAAATTGGATTGATTATATGCTTTGCAGCCAAAGATGGAGAAGCTGTATACAGTCAGCAAAAACAAGACTGGGAGCAGACTGTGGCTCAGATCATGAGCTCCTTATTGTCAAATTTAGACTTAAATTGAAGAATGTAGGGAAAACCACTAGACCATTCAGGTATGACCTAACTCAAATCCCTTATGATTATACAGTGAAAGTGAGAAATGGATTTAAGGGACTAGATCTGATAGAGTGCCTGATGAACTATGGACGGAGGTTTGTGACCTTGTAGAGGAGACAGGGATCAAGACCATCCCCGTGGAAAAGAAATGCAAAAAAGCAAAATGGCTGTCTGGGGAGGCCTTAGAAAGAGCTGTGAAAGAAGAGAGGTGAAAAGCAAAGGAGAAAAGGAAAGATATAAGCATCTGAATGCAGAGTTCCTAAGAATAGCAAGGAAAGATAAGAAAGCCTTCCTCAGCGATCAATGCAAAGAAATAGAGGAAAACAACAGAATGGGAAAGACTAGAAATCTCTTCAAGAAAATTAGAGATACCAAGGGAATATTTCATGCAAAGATGGGCTCAATAAAGGACAGAAATAGTATGGACCTAACAGAAGCAGAAGATATTAAGAAGAGGTGGCAAAAATACACAGGAGAACTGTACAAAAAAGATCTTCATGACCCAGATACTCACGATGGTGTGATCACTCACCTAGAGCCAGACATCCTGGAATGGGAAGTCAAGTGGGCCTTAGAAAGCATCACTGCGAACAAAGCTAGTGGAGGTGATGGAATTCCAGTTGAGCTGTTTCATATCCTGAAAGATGATGCTGTGAAAGTGCTGCACTCAATATGCCAGCAAATTTGGAAAACTCAGCAGTGGCCACAGGACTGGAAAAGGTCAGTTTTCATTCCAATACCAAGGAAGGGCAATGCCAAAGAATGCTCAAATTACCACACAATTGCACTCATCTCACACGCTAGTAAAGTAATGCTCAAAATTCTCCAAGCCAGGCTTCAGCCATACGTGAACTGTGAACTTCCAGATGTTCAAGTTGGTTTTAGAAAAGGCAGAGGAACCAGAGATCAAATTGCCAACATCCGCTGGATCATGGAAAAAGCAAGAGAGTTCCAGGAAAACATCTATTTCTGCTTTATTGACTATGCCAAAGCCTTTGACTGTGTGGATCACAATCAACTGTGGGAAATTCTGCAAGAGATGGGAATACCAGACCACCTGACCTGTCTCTTGAGAAACCTGTATGCAGGTCAGGAAGCAACAGTTAGAACTGGACATGAAACAACAGACTGGTTCCAAATGGGAAAAGGAGTATGTCAAGGCTGTATATTGTCACTCTGCTTATTTAACTTATATACAGAATACATCATGAGAAACGCTGGGCTGGATGAAGCACAAGCTGGAATCAAGATTGCCAGGAGAAATATCAATAACCTCAGATATGCAGATGACACCACCCTTATGGCAGAAAGTGAAGAGGAGCTAAAAAGCTTCTTGTTGAAAGTGAAAGAGGAGAGTGGAAAATGTTGGCTTAAAGCTCAACATTCAGAAAATGAAGATCATGGCTCCTGGTCCCATCACTTCATGGGAAATAGATGGGGAAACAGTAGAAACAGTGTCAGACTTTATTTTTATGGGCTCCAAAATCACTGCAGATGGTGATTGCAGCCATGAAATTAAAAGACACTCCTTGGAAGGAAAGTTTTGATCAACCTAGATAGCATATTCAAAAGCAGAGATATTACTTTGCCAACAAAGGTCCATCTAGTCAAGGCTATAGTTTTTCCTGTGGTCATGTATGCATGTGAGAGTTGGACGGTGAAGAAAGCTGAGTGCCAAAGAATTGATGCTTTTGAAGTGTGGTGCTGGAGAAGACTCTTGCGAGTCCATTGGACTGCAAGAAAATCCAACCAGTCCATTCTAAAGGAGATCAGTCCTGGTTGTTCATTGGAAAGGCTGATGCTGAGGTTGAAACTCCAATACTTTGGCCACCTGATGGGAAGAGTTGACTCATTGGAAAATACCCTGATGCTGTGAGGGATTGGAGGCAGGAGGAGAAGGGGATGACAGAGGATGAGATGGCTGGATCACATCACCGACTCGATGACATGAGTTTGTGTGGACTCCGGATTTGGTGATGAGCAGTGAGGTCTGGCATGCTGCGATTCATGGGGTCGTAAAGAGTCAGACACGAATGAGTGACTGAACTGAACTGATAAGTGAGAGGGCTGGTACAGAGAATGCAGTGAAGGATAGTCAAAGCTATGGTTTTTCCAGTAGTCATGAACAAATGTTAGAGTTGGACCATAAAGAAGGCTGAGCACTGAAGAATTGGCACTTTCAAATTGTGGTTCTGGAGAAGACTCTTGAAAGTCTTTTGGACAGCAAGGATACCAAATCAGTCAATCCTAAAGGAAAGCAACCCCGAATATTCATTAAAGTATTGATGCTGAAGCTGAAGCTCCAATACTTTGTCCACCTGTTGCAAAGAGCCAACTCACTGGAAAAGACCCAGATGCTGGGAAAGATTGAAGGCAAAAGGAAAAGAGAGTGGCAGAGGATAAGATGGTTAGATAATATCACCAACTCAATGGACATGAATCTGAGCAAACTCTGGGAGGTAGTGAAGGACAGGGGAGCGTGGCAAGCTGCAGTCCATGGGGTCAAAAAGAGTTGGACATGACTTAGTGACTGGACCACCACAAGCCTTACCCCGAACATTGGAGTAAGGTTTCTATGGGCAGGTGGGCAGCTCTCTCAGGCAGCTCCTGGTTTATCTGTGTGTTTATTAACTTGAGTTATTAAAGCAGATGGCTTCCCCTTCCTCTCAGAAGGCATGCCTGCACGATCATGATATTTATTTCATATATAGTGCCCAACTGATATTCACTTCCTTAGAGTTCTTGCAAAAGCATAAAAGGGCAACCATGGTGAAGGGACACCTTGAACAGGAAATGACCTGGGAAAAAACCTCATTTTGTGAATTTTTTTAAATTTATTTCTTTACTGAAGGATAATTGCTTTACAGAATTTTGCTGTTTTCTGTCAAACCTCAACATGAATCAGCCATAGGTATACATATATCCCCTCCCTTCTGAACCTCCCTCCCCCTCCCTCCCCATCCCACTCTCTAGGTTGATACAGAGCCCCTGTTTGAGTTTCCTGAGCAGTACAGCAAATTCTTATTGGCTATCAATTTTACATATGGTAATGTAAGTTTCCATGTTACTCTTTCCATACATCTCATCCTCTCCTCCCCTCTCCCATGTCCATAAGTCTGTTCTCTGTTTCTCCATTCCTGCCTGAAAATAAATCCTTCAGTACCATTTTTCTCAATTCTGTATATATGTGTTAAAATATAATATTTATCTTTCTCTTTCTGACTCACTTCACTCTGTATAATAGGTTCTAGGTTCATCCACCTCATCAGAACCGACTCATTTTGTGAATTTTTTTATTCAAGTAGAAGCAGGGAAGAGCAGATTGGTTATGGCAGGAAAACAAATAAATGGGTTAAAGGCCAAATGCAAGAAAATCTCCAGAATCTCTGTATTTTTTTAAATAAAGAGATAAAACTATTTGAGGACAGATAAGAGATAGGAAGGATAGATATTTGATATTCACAAAATGTATGTAGTAGCTATTTCAGATGGAGAGAACAGAAAAACCAGAATTGTAGCATTCAGCAATTTAGCACAGATTTGATGAGAGCAGACTCTAAAATCAGAGATGCCCAGACTTGAATCTGAGCTCTGGCACTTTTATCTTTAAACTTCGACAATTTTCTTAAACTCTCTATTTCAGTTTTTTTTTTTTTTTTTTTTAATAAATTGAGTTGCAATAGTACAGACTTCTGGATAGGTAGGAAAATTATGTGAGATGATTGACATTTGCAAAATATTAAGTATGAGGCTAACATGCAATAAATACTCAACAAATGTCACACATTACGGATTGCATTATGTCCCAAAAAAACTTCTATGTTGAAGCCATAAGCCTGTACCTCAAAATGTGACTGTATTTGGAGAAAGGGTCTTTGATGAAAGACCATGTAAGTACGCAGAGACGTTAGGTAGGTAGTGGTCTATACGTCAGGAGAGAGGCCTCAGGACAAACCAAACCTGCTGACACCTTGATCTTGGACCATCCATTCTGGAACTGTGAGAATTAAAAAGTTTTTATTGTTTACACCACCCAGCCTGTGGTATTTTGTTATGGCAGCCTGAGCAGACTAACATATCCCCTGTTATTATTTTGAAATCAAGATGCAAAGTTGAGGAGCAAGGTGCCCTTGATTTTCACTACTGATAAAGACTCCCAAGCCAATGATGCAGAGGAAGACAGAATCCACATTCCTTCCAGCCCTGTCACATGGGCTGACTGGCTGCAGAGACCACCACTGTATGACTCAGGCCATCTCTGGTTTCCTTGCAGGCTGCAGATCTCTAGAGGCCAGCTGACGACTGCTGTGAGTCAGGGGACTCAGGGGAGTCCCTGAGATTCTGAGACGTGCTCCATTACCCAGCCCCCGGTTCCTTGGCAGATGCTGAGAACGTGTCACCCCCAAATAGTGAGGTTCTTCCTTGGTTTCTCAGTCATCTCGATTGCCCTCCCATCACGCTCTAGAAGGTCAGAAAGTCAGATTCCACCAAAGGCTGCCGCAGATGCAGTTTTAAAATAGTCCCTTCAGAAGCCCACAGCTAAAGCCTAATTACACATCTTTGCCAATTAGTGAAGGAATCCAATGATGGCAGAGTCCCCAAAAACCCACAGTTGCTCTCGCTTGCTCCCCCAACAAACCACTCTAGCCTTTATTTGTAATCCTGGAAAAGTAACCAAACCTCTGATCTTGATGAATTATCTACAACATCGTGCTAACAACACCTGTTGTTAGAAGGGTGCTAAGAAGTCATTAATTTAAAAAGTCATTAATTCAGTTGATATTTACTGACTGACCTACTGTACATTCATTCTTTCATTCAGCAAATATTTACTGAACATCTGCCACATGTCAATTGAATAATATCTAGAAAGTTGCAGTTTACCTTCTCAAAGAGAGATCAAGAACAAGGAAACAAAATGACTTCAGACAGTGATGTGCTATACAGGAAACAAATGCAGTAACGAGATGGAAATTAAACAAGAGATAGGTTAGAGGTGGGATGTCACAAAGGCTTCTAAGAGGTCTGATTGATAAGTTGGCCATGAGAGGGCCTTGAGAAAGAATATGCTACCAGAATAATGCAAAGGAAACCACAGATGAAGCAGCTCTGAAAAGAGAGAAGCATTTTATGAACAGAAAGGAACAGACAGAAGGGCAGTAGGAGGAGGCAGAGAATGTCCAGGAGAGATGGAACAGGTAGCCAGGTCACATAGGGTCTCCCAGGACATGGAAATTATGATCTTCCCATGATGACAAGTATGGAAAATTCTTTGATCCACACAGACCCAAGATCTGCAAGACCAGTAATTTAAGCTGAGTTAAGACAAGAGGGACCATATCAGTCAGGGCCTCCCTGGTTATGGTCAGACATTTGGACTTAATTCAGAATCTAATGTTGGAGAAGGCAATGGCACCCCACTCCAGTACTCTTGCCTGCAAAATCCCATGGACGGAGGAGCCTGGTGGGCTGCAGTCCATGGGGTCACGAAGAGTCAGACATGACTGAACAACTTCACTTTCATTTTCACACATTGGAGAAGGAAATGGCAACACACTCCAGTGTTCTTGCCTGGAGAATCCTAGGGATGGGGTCGCACAGAGTCAGACATGACTGAAGCGACTTAGCAGCAGCAGCAGCAGCAGAATCTAATGTAGTGGTTCTTAATGTTGACCACACGTGGGAACTATTGTAGGGAAGAGGCAATTGGGACTTCATGGTGGATCTCTTTCACTGACTTTAACCTTTGTTTTTCATTGCTTTTGTTATTATGGCATTATTGTTTAGTCACTAATTTGTGTCCAACTCTTTGTGACCCCATGGACGGCAGCACGCCTCAGTCCTCCACTGTCTCCCAGAGTTTGCTTGAACTCGTGTCCATTGAGTCAGTGGTGCCTTCCAACCATCTCATCCTGTTGCCCCCTTCTTCTCCTGCCCTCAGTCTTTCCCAGCGTCAGGGTCTTTTCTAATAACTTGGCTTTTCTTCCCTAATAGCTCACCTGGTAAAGAATCGACCTGCAATGTGGGAGACCTGGTTCGATCCCTGGGTTGGGAAGATCCTCTGGAGAAGGGAACAGCTACTCACTTCGGTATTCTGGCCTGGAGAATTCCACGGACTGTATAGTCCATGGGTCACAAAGAGTTGGACACAACTGAGTGACTTTCACTTCACTATCCCATCAGGTGGCCAAATTTATTGGAGCTTCCGCTTCAGCATCAGTCCCTCCAATGAATATTCAGAGTTGATTTCCTTTGAGATTGACTGGTTTGTTATTATAATCATTCATAATGTCCTGCCTCAGGGAAACCTGTCCCTCTGCCTAAAGAGATTAACATGTTCCCTCCCTGAGGTTGGCCATTACAATAGATATTTGCAAGATACTGGTTTTTACTTTCTCAACTCCTCTCCCTCTTTGTCCTGTGAAAGAACCTGGCAGCCAAACCCTGACAATTAGATATTTTGAAACAGCAGTCTGCCATCTTCTCAGTCAGCTGGCTTGCCAAACAAAGTCATACTCCTTGCCTTAACACCTCATCTCTCTGATTTACTGGTCTGTCATGTCGTGAGCAGACCAAGCTTGGACTCAGTAACAGAACAACCTAGGAAGCTTTAAACAAATGCTGATGTCTGAGTCCCACCCCACTCATGCTTATATGGTTTGTCTGGGATGCAGCCTAGTCAGTGGGGTTTTTTAAAGCTCTCCAATGATTCTTATGGGCAGCCAAGGGGGAGTTGTTGCTGTTTAGTAGCTAAGTTGTGTCAGATTCTTTTGATACCCCAAGGACTATAGCCTGCAAGGCTCCTCTGTCCATGGAATTTTCCAGGCAAGAATACTGGAGTGGGTTGCCATTTCCTTCTCCAGGGGATCTTTCTGACCCAGAGATCATACCTGCATCTCCAGGCGAATTCTTTACCACTGAGCCACAAAGAAAGCCAATGCAGGTGGAGACTGCTGGACAAAGATGCCACTGGGGGTAAGTATCAAGCAAGAGAATGACGTGGTGTGGATTCTCTTTAAGAGAGATCATGCTGGCTGCCTTATAAATACATAAAGTCCCATGACAGTGCCCTGATGCTTGCTTCCTTCCTTCCTTCCCATATGCTTTCAATCTTTTAGAAACATGGAATTGCTGAACATTGCAGAGAGAAAACCCAACCAGATACTAAGAGGGAGGACTCTCACTGGCTCTGCCTCCAGCTAGAGACTGTCTTTTCCTTTCTCTGTCTCTAGAATTGTCCATCCATTTCCTCCACGTCCCTCTCTCCCAGCCTGAGACCTCATCTCCTGTGTTTTTCATATCCAGTCTATGCTCCTTCTTTGACAACCCTGAGGGCCCCCGAGCCTCCAGCAGAGCAGCTCCAAGGAACAGTCAGAAGCAACTTAGTGAGTTTATTTTGATGAAATACAATAATTATCATGCTTAGCAGCTGTTGCTATTTAAAATAAGAAAAACCTGGGCTTGAATTTAAACTGTTTGGTAAAGCATGTGCCCCACCAATCTGGTCCAACGAAATCAGACATTATGAAATCTACAGAAGAACTGGAGCTTGTTACAGGAAGTTAAGATGCAAATCATATTTTGTTTCAAATGAGCCCGATGAATGCGTAATTTTCCACAAAGAAATACTTTTGTGTTGGGATCCTTTTGCCAGGAACCGAAGTTCTTGGGCTGCAGCTGTTAGCAGTGTCTGATTGTCCATTTCAAACCGCAGGCAGTTCTGCTTTTCTAAGGAGGATTTGGAGCAAAGACAGGAAGAGGGCAGAGATGCTCTCGTCAATTGTCTTCCAGAATATTCTCTCTGAGATCTGCTTGTGCTTCCCCAACAACCAGACCTGTCCTTAGAATTTCAGGGACTAGACACCATGGTGAACCAATAGCTACTCCCAACATAATATCCATTCAGAAAGGATATCCTTTCTCCTAGCATCTTCTCTTAGCTTGGGTCATTCATTCTATTTGTCTGGAGTCTTTTAATTTCAAGTGGAAGAATTCAAATTCAAATTCAATAAACACTCCAATTAGACAGGAGAGAAATTATTTGTTCTTCTAACTGCGAGGTCCAAACATGACTTGGTTCAGGCCCACTGGATGCAGGTTGAGGAAAACCAGAGAAGAAATTAGTTGCAGACAAGCGAAAGGATTTATGAGCAGCTCTGGGGGACCAGCATCTGTTGCCATGGATTTGCAAGGCACCAGTGTTCAAGTCGTGTGATTTTCTCCAGGGGTAGATGCAGAGACGTCCCACTGAGGAATTCGGATTGAATTTGGCTTGACAGGTATGATAAAAAGACAGACATGGATAAGTACAAGGGAAATAATCCTTCAGAGGACCACCCCTGAGATGGGTCACAGCTGTGAAGGGATGAAGAGATGTCAGGCAGGGCCAGGGGATTGGAGAGAATGGAGCTCTGGAAGTCACTCCAAGTTGAAAGAATAGGTGTTGTGGGAGGGAAAGAAACAAAAGCCCTGCACAGATGGGAGATGATGGAGCATGAGGGGTGTGATGAGGACAAATCATATGATGAATGTTTATAATTTCCCACCCACACGTACATCCATTTCCCAAGGAGAGGAGAGTTCTTTGATTGCTTGATCTGCTGATGAGGCAATGGATGAAGATGAAGAATCCTACACAAGGGCTTTTTCATTTTAAAAAGAAATAGACAAATATCATGTGATGATGCTTATATGTGGAATCTAAAACATGGTACAAACTTATTTATAAAACAGAAATAAGAGTACAGATGAAGAAAACGAACTTATGGTTACCAGCGGGGAAAGAGGCAGGGAGGGATAACTTGGGAGGGTGGGATTGATATATATATACACTACTATATATAAAAGAGATAACTATTAAGGACCTGCGGCTTCCCAGCTGGCACAGTGGTAAAGAATCTGCCTGCCAAGACGCAGGAGATGCAGGTTTGATCCCTGGATTGAGAGGATCCCCTGAGTGGAAACTGGCAACCCACTCCAGTATTCTTGCCTGGAAAATTCCATGGGCAGAAGAGGTTGGGGCTACAGTTCATGGGGTTGCAAAGAGTCGGACATGACTGACGGCTGAGCACACAATAAGGACCTGCTGTATAGCACAGCGAGAAGGTGATGACACCCACTCCAGTACTCTAGCCTGGAAAACCCCATGGGCGGAGGAGCCTGGTGGGCTGCAGTCCATGGGGTCGCTAAAAGTCAGACACAACTGAACAACTTCCCTTTCACTTTTCACTTTCATGCATTGGAGAAGGAAATGGCAACCCACTCCAGTGTTCTAGCCTGGAGAATCCCAGGGACGGGGGAACCTGATGGGCTGCCGTCTGTGGGGTTGCACAGAGTCGGCCACGACTGAAGTGACTTAGCAGCAGCAGCAGCAGCAGCAGCAGTATAGCACAAGGAACTCTACTCAATACTCTGTAATGGTCTATGTGGGGAAAGAATCTATAAAAGAGTGGATATATGTATAACTGATTCACGTTGGTGTGCACCTGAGACTAACACCCTATTGTAAATCAACTATACCTCAATTTAAAAAAGACATAGATCTGAGTTAAGGAGGAGTTGCAAAGAGGGGGCAAGTCCACTAAGTGGACTGGGCGGTTGAGCAGAAGGAAGGAGATAAGGAACTGCCATAAGATGTGGCACTTTGGGGGGAGAGGTGCACAGGAGTGATTTTTAGAAAGCCTTCTGGTATATTATGTGGGGTACCTCGCCCCTCCGCCACTGTCTCAAGATCCTTTCAGGAAGAACTAGTAGCATTTTCCGTGGCTCTCTCCAGAAGAACAGTCATTTGTTTTTTTAACCTGTGAAATCAAGCTGAGAAACAGTCTTAAGGAAACTTGGTTTTGCCCTGTTTAGAGTGATACATAGAGCTTTAAGACTTTTCTTTTTGGCCACACTGGGCACAATGCAGAACTTCCCTGACCAGGAATCGAACCTGAGTCCTCTGCAGTGGAAGCATGGAGTCTTAACCCCTGGACTACCAGGGAAGTCCTGGAATTTTTAAGATTGTTAAGGTGGAGCCCAAATGAGTCCAAGTGGCTGAAGTGGGTTGAAGGTGAAAGTCAAAAGGATTGAAGTCAAAGAACGTCTAAGGGTCTAAGCATCAGGCAAACAGTGCAGCGATGGTCAGTATTTGGCTTGAAAAAGAAGACAGTGGATCGAGTCCTAAAGTCTTCAATGAGTGGAACAGGGGATATGAGTGAATGACAGCAGTGAGAAGGAGGAAGTGGGATAATCAGATGGCAGGAGTCTCAAAGGACTGGGGACATTGATGTGCCAGTGGAAAGAGCACCAGAAATAAAGGCTCCAACACCCTGCTTCCGACCCAGAATCAATGGGGTATGGAGAAGGAGAAACTACTACATTGAAGCTGAAACTCCAATACTTTGAGCATCTGATGAAAAGAGATGACTCATTTGAAAAGACCCTGATGCTGGGAAAGATTGAAGGCAGGAGGAGAAGGGGATGACAGAAGATGAGATGGTTGGATGGCATCACCGACTCAATGGATATGCTGCTACTGCTAAGTCACTTCAGTCGTGTCCGACTCTGTGTGACCCCATAGACGTCAGCCCACCAGGCTCTCCCGCCCCTGGGATTCTCCAGGCAAGAACACTGGAGTGAGTTGCCATTTCCTTCTCCAATGCATGAAAGTGAAAAGTGAAAGTGAAGTCAGTTCAGTTCAGTCGCTCAGTCGTGTCCGACTCTTTGCGACCCCATGAATTGCAGCACGCCAGGCCTCCCTATCCATCACCATCTCCCTGAGTTCACTCAGACTCATGTCCATCGAGTCCGTGATGCCATCCAGCCATCTCATCCTCGGTCATCCCCTTCTCCTCCTGCCCCCAATCCCTCCCAGCATCAGAGTCTTTTCCAATGAGTCAACTCTTCGCATGAGGTAGCCAAAGTACTGGAGTTTCAGCTTTAGCATCATTCCTTCCAAAGAAATCCCAGGGTTGATCTCCTTCAGAATGGACTGGTTGGATCTCCTTGCAGTCGCTTAGTCATGTCCAACTCTTAGCAACCCCATGGACTGCAGCCTTCAATGCATGAAAGTGAAAAGTGAAAGTGAAGTCAGTTCAGTTCAGTCGCTCAGTCGTGTCCGACTCTTTGCGACCCCATGAATTGCAGCACGCCAGGCCTCCCTATCCATCACCATCTCCCTGAGTTCACTCAGACTCATGTCCATCGAGTCCGTGATGCCATCCAGCCATCTCATCCTCGGTCATCCCCTTCTCCTCCTGCCCCCAATCCCCCCCAGCATCAGAGTCTTTTCCAATGAGTCAACTCTTCGCATGAGGTAGCCAAAGTACTGGAGTTTCAGCTTTAGCATCATTCCTTCCAAAGAAATCCCAGGGTTGATCTCCTTCAGAATGGACTGGTTGGATCTCCTTGCAGTCGCTTAGTCATGTCCAACTCTTAGCAACCCCATGGACTGCAGCCTACCAGGCTCCTCCATTCATGGGATTTTCCAGGCAAGAGTCCTGGAGTGGGGTGCCGTTAGTTTGGATAAACTCCGGGAGTTGGTGATGAACGGGGAGGCCTGGTATGCTGTGGTTCATGGGGTCACAAAGAGTCAGACAAGACAGAGGGACTGAACTGAACTGAACTATTTGCAAGAGCAGCAGGGGAATCAATATCCTGGAAGAAGAATCAAGTGTCAGTTTAAACAATTTCCAAAAGCAGTGGAAATGGGCACAGGAAGAAGAGTCAGGAGTGGGGGAGCCAGTGGGGGATTTGGGTCAGAGATTTGGCTTTTCCTATGCCTGGGTCCTTCTCAGCTCACGAATTCCTTGACTTCATCATCCAAAGTTCCCTGTCACCCTAGGAAACTATATCTCATTTCTCCCTGTATATTTCTTACAAGTTACCTAGTATTGAATACATAAATAATTAATTTACCGCATTGTTCCCCAATCAGCAGCCACCATGTCCGCTAGAATGTAAACTCCATGTTTACATTCAGAAAACATGAACAGAAAATGAACTGAAACTGGTCTGTTCATTCACAGACTTATTATCGTCAGTGCCTGGCACATAGTGAGCACTCCAGAAATGTATGTCGATGACTTAGCGAATAGATGAATAAATTAATGAATAAGTAGCCCTATGAAACTGGAAAGGGAGTTCAATGGAAGAGCACAGATGCTCATGAAACTTCCACATTTGATGAGATGCCCTGGGATAAAAGGATGTGTTACCTCATGTACCTGGAGAATCCCAATTTGACACCTGTGGACGGATCCCTCTGGACTTGCTATGACCTGGGAGGTAAATCTTAAGGAGAGATGCTTAAATCTAGGCTTTCCCAAGGGCTCAGTGATAAAGAACCTGCCTGCAATGCAGGAAATGTGGGTTTGATTCCTGGGTTGGAAAGATCCCCTGGAGGAGGGCATGGCAACCCTCTCCAGTATTCTTGCCAGGAAAATCTCGTGGACAGAGGAGCCTGGCAGGCTGTGGCCCTGGGACTGCAAAGAATTGAACACGCCTGAAGCAACTGAGCATGCATGCATGCTTGAATCCACACTCCTGCATTTGGGATGTGTTAGTTCCAAGTTCTAGCCTAAAAATACTCCTCTCTGATATCAAGGACAAAATTTATAAACACGCAAGTGGTTATTATGGTTTAATCACAGGCTTGGTGTAGTGACTCTTGGCAATCTCTCTGGGGTATTAACAAGAACAGAGTAAACATGTCACATAGGTGGTATTTTTAGCCTCACCCACCCTTCCAGCCCAAAAGGGAACATCCCTGAAGAAGGTCCTTATGACGCCCTGGGCCCCACCCCAGCCCTCGCTGCCCAGAAACCAGAGTCATGGGGGCCGTGGTGGCAGCCGCTAAGCCAAGGAGAGTGAGGAGGGCAATGGTGCCACCTGGACCCATTGCAATCCTTGTTGGACGGGCACCAAGTCCTGATCCCTGGGTTAACCACCCAACCGATGCCTCTCGGTTCCTGTGGCCCACTCACGCACCCCTTCCCCAGGATGAGGCTGAAAGTTAAAGGTAACTAGTAGGAATGAAAAGACCCATCCCTGAAAACCCTCTTTCTGTGACCCTCTCCCCAAGATCATCAGCTTAAAAAAAAAAAAAAGACAAATAATCCCTGACTGAGCCCTAGAGCCCTGAGCCCAACCAAGAGTTTCCCAGACTACCAATTCATCTTTACCTTTCACTGCTGCTGCTGCTGCTGCTAAGTCACTTCAATCTTGTCCGACTCTGTGTGACCCCATAAACGGCAGCCCACCAGGCTCCGCCATCCCTGGGATTCTCCAGGCAAGAACACTGGAGTGGGTTGCCATCTCCTTCTCCAATGCATGAAAGTGAAAAGTGAAAGTGAAGTCGCTCAGTCGTGTCTGACTCTTAGCGACCCCATGGACTTCAGCCCACCAGGCTCCTCCGTCCATGGGATTTTCTAGGCGCTAGAAGGGTTTAAACCTGAAGTTCACACTCCAGTGTCAAGGAGTGATCCATGGCAGCCACTATGTATTGCGCTGTGTATCGTGTACTCAGTTGCTCAGTCTTGTCCTACTCTTTGAGACCCCATGGATTGTAGCCCGCCAGGCTCCTCTGTCCATGGCATTCTCCAGGCAAGAAGAGTGGAGTGAGTTACCATTTCCTCCTCCAGGGGATCTTTTCAACCCAGGGATCAAACCTGAGTCTCCTGTATTGGCAAGTTGATGCTTTACCACTGATCCACCTGAGAAGCCAGGCACTGCTGCTGCTGCTGCTGCTAAGTCGCTTCAGTCGTGTTCGACTCTGGTCGACCCCATAGATGGCAGCCCACCAGTCTCCCCCGTCCCAGGGATTCTCCAGGCAAGAACACTGGAGTGGGTTGCCATTTCCTTCTCCTATGCATGAAAGTGAAAAGTGAAAGTAAAGTCGCTCGGTCACATCCGACTCTAAGCGACCCCATGGACTGCAGCCCACCAGGCTCCTCCGTCCATGGGATTTTCCAGGCAAGAGCACTGGAGTGGGGTGCCAGTGCCTTCTCCGCACCAGGCACTATGCAGAGCCACATGCTATTAGATACTGGGATCAAGGATTAGACTGCCTCTCCCACACACCTTGCACAGCATCCCTCCAGAGCCTGGCTCTTACATAAGATGAGCTTTATCTCAGTAACTCGTTGCACCCTGCCCAGTAGCTTATGGTCTACAGAACATATTGTTTCAGGCCCTACCGAAAGCATTTACCTTACTTTCATCTGGGGAACAAAGTTCCTTCCCTTTAAGAACATGCACTTCAGACTTAACCTGGTGGTCCATGGTTAAGAATCTGCCTGCCAATGCAGAGGACACAGGTTCGATCCCTGGTCCAGGAAGATCCCATATGCCAAGGGACAATTAAGTCTACATGCTCTAGGGCCTGAGCACTGCAACAAGAGAAACCATGGCTCGATGCAGAGAGACAAAGCCCATCAGCAGCCATAAATAAATATACAAGCAAAAAAAAAAAAATTGTGATTTTTTTTTTTGGCCCCTCTGCATGGCTTGTGGGATCTTAGTTACCCAAGGGATTGAACCTACACCCTCAGCAGTGAAAGTATGAAGTCCTAACCAGTGGACTCCCAGAGAATTGCCAAGAATGTGTTGTTCTGATGGAGTTCACACTACCCCTCACTGAAGAGGTGACTGGGGACCCAGGCCCAGCCATTCACAACCTCCCATCTGCCCTGACTCCTGAGGGGTCAGTGGGGTTGACCCAGGTATGAGTGTATGGTATTAGGTTGGTGCAAATGTAATTACAGTTTAGGACCCTGAATTTTAAATCAGTATAACTAGGATCAAACACATCTTTATTAATCAAAATAGAAACCTTTACATCAACACATTTGTTGATTTCATATTGCCAATGAGAAATAAGTTTATTTATTCCTATAGCATAAAAATCCATGTTTTGGAATTCGACAAACTCTTGAATAGCATTTTCTGTGTCCTGCTGGTTGTGGAAGCATTTTCCCTGCAAAAAGTTGTTGAGATGCTTGAAGAAGCAGCAGTCAGTTGGCAAGAGGTCAGGTGAATATGGCAGATGAGGCAAAACTTTGTGACCCAATTCATTCAACTTTTGATATATTGGTTGTTAGATGTGCAGTCAGGTGTTGTGGAGAATTGGGCCCTTTCTGTTGACCAAGCTGGCTGTAGGCATTGTAGTTTTCTGTACATCTCATTGATTTGCTAAGCATACTTCTCAGCTGTAATGGTTTTGCCTGGATTCAGAAAGCTGTCGTGGATCAGACCAGCAGCAGACCACCAAACCAGTGACCAGGACCTTGATTTGGTGCAAATTTGGGTTTGGGTAGTCCTTTGGAGCTTCTTCTTAGTCCAGACACCGAGCTGCTTGTCACCGGTTGTCATATAAAATCCACTTTTCATCACACGTGACAATATGATCAAGAAATAGTTTGTTGTTGTTGCGGAGAATAAGAGAAAATGACACTTTAGAATGACGATATTTTTTTGATTTGTGGTCAGCTCAGGAGACATCCACTTATTTAGCTTTTTCACCTTTCCAATTTACTTCAGATGCCAAATGACCATAGAATGGTCGGCTTTGAGTTCTTGGACAACTTCTCATTTAGTTGTAACAGGATCAGCTTCAATGATCCCGTCAGTTGATCAGTTGTCAGTTCAATGATGCTCTCAGTTGCTTGTTGTCAACTTCTGATGGCCACCCACTGTGCTCCTTATCTTCAAGGCTCTCATCTCCTTTGCAAAACTTCTTGACCCACCACTGCACTGCATACTCATTAGCAGTTCTTGCGCCAAATGCATTGCTGATGTTGCAAGTTGTCTCCACTGCTTTATGACACATTTTGAACTCAAATAAGAAAATCCCTCAAATTTGCTTTTCGCTTAACATCATTTCCATAGTCTAAAATACATATTAAATAAACAGCAAGTAATAATTCACTAGCAAAAAATATAAAGCAAGAAATGTGTGTTAAAATGATGTGTAACATAACCACATTTATTTAAGAATGTATTCTAATATTGAAAGGCAAAACTCAACAAGGCAGGACCAAAATTACTTTTGCACCAATTTAATATAAGCATTGTTGACAAAAAGTGAATCAGTTGATCTAAGAAGAAATGGAAATTTTTATTCCAGTCAAATTGAGGATTATAAACCTGGGAACAACATCACAGAAAGCTCAAGAACTCTTCCACCTGTTTGAAGTCAAACAGTTATAAAACCACAGTTATAAAAGGGTTTTTGAGATATAAGGCTGTATGTTAAATGGCATGTTATGGACAGTTTATACAATCCATATCTAAGCATCATCATGACCTCTTACAAGATCATGAAGGAATGTTAGCCATTTAAGGAGTTGTCTTGATGGGCTTCCCTGGTGGCTCAGAGGGTAAAGCGTCTACCTGCCAGGGGGCCAGCACGTGAGGAACTCCGCCCATGGCAAAGGTCATGAAAAAGGAGGCTTGACATATGCAAAGGCGTGATCAAGCCTCAGGAAACCCCCTGTTCCCGAGCATCTACCCCCAAAACCAGAGTCTGTTTTATGCTCTCACCTACACCTCTGACTCTACGGGGGGCTCTCCCTCATAACCATTTTTCTCGGAGGATGAGTTAACTTGCAGCTCCAGTTAATAAAAATTCCTGGGCGTGACAAGAGTGTTTCAGCTTAGGAACTCCTCTGAAGGTTATCTAGCCTGCCTGTATAGGTTCATCCGGCCACATGTGATTGTTTACAGCCTCCCAACAGTGAAAGGCAAGAGATGTTTTAGACTTACTAAAGGCAGATTCTTTGGGGAAGTTAGAATTTATTAGTATAGTGTGTTGATTAGGAATTATATTGGTGAAGGGTTTTTTATTTGTTGTGCCAATAATTGCTACTAATTTTCTGCCCTTGGGCATGACAAGGGTGTCTCAGGTCAAACCTCTCTGCTGGCAAACTAGCTTGTGTGATAGGATTATCCATACTCCTGCCACTACTGAGCACATGATTGTTTACTACTTCTCAACCATAAACAGCACACAGAGTTTGGGGTATTTTGAAGGTCTTAATTAGCATAGGGCTTTTTTCATTGTTGAGTCAATGATTGCTGCCAGGCCTCCATGTCCTTAGGTACCTGGGAATATATTAATCAATGTATTTGGAATATAGAAAAAGAAATATAGTAGTTTTTGATGTTAGCAATACTAGATTTGTTGAGTTAATAATTTTTTTTCTTATAGATCACTGTACTTTGTTATAAATTACTGTGTCCTTGCTATGTAAAAATGTAACTTTATCATTATCTTAAGACTAAATAGATCTTAAGGGGAACATTGGTGAAAGGATTTCATTTGTTGGGCTGATGTCTTGCTGTTAAATCTCCATATTTCCTGCCTTATAATGAATATAACTAGCATATAAGAAAAATAAGTATTAATCATGTTAACCTTGGGTTAAATAAATTCCTTTTTTGATTGTAACTCACTACACCCTCACCCTATAGGAATGTAACTTTATTTGAGGGTGGTGCCTGGTTTAAGAAAAAACATCCTTGAAAAAGTTTTTTGGTTATCAGAAAGAGAGGGTCATAAAGTGTCAGCAGGCCTCAAGGCCAGAAGATGATGTAGAACTCCTAAGACCTCTTTTTTATGTAAAGCACCTGATTTTGATAAAGGTCAGGACTGCTGACCCCCGCGTGACTTTGTATTCATCCCTATGTGTAACAAAAGGTATATAAGCAAACCTGAAAATAAAGAAAACGGATCAGTTTCCGGAAAGACTGATTCCCCCATGTCGTTCTTTCTCATCCTCCGTATTTCTGGCTGAATTCCCATCTGGAGCACGGGTGCCCGCCATGTCTGCTTACTTGCCCCGGCTTTCAAGTCCATGCGAAAAGGTGCCCAAGGAGGGGCACCTTTCGATGTTCAAGTGGCGCCAGTGGCCCAACATAGATGGTGCAAATTCCTTGTCTTGGAATTTTATTGGTATCCCGTGTAAACCAAGTTATTTAGCCTCTTTCTCTCCTCTAATACCTCTCACTATTTTCTGGCTGAATTCCCGTCTGGCACTTGGGTCCTCACCAAGCCTACTAACTCTGCCTGGGCTTCTAAGATCGGACCGGGGAGGCCTCAGTGCCTCCTCTCCTTCGGGAGAACGGAAAGACGCCTGTGGCCTACGTAGGTGGTGATTGGCATCCCATGTAAGCCAAGTTATTCAGCTCCTTTTTTTCTGCTAATTTCTGAATCTCTCTCTCTATCTGTAATTAAATAAATTCTTTCCTAGTACGCCGACTCCGTCTCCACCTTCAAATCACCCTAGATCCACCGGGGCTGGACCCCGGCATCTGCCTGCAATGCGGGAGACCCAGGTTCGATCCCTGGGTTGAGAAGATCCCCTGGAGAAGAAAATGGCAACCCACTCCAGTATCCTTGCCTGGAGAATCCCATGGACAGAGAAGCGGGGTGGGCTACAGTCCATGGAGTCACAAAGAGTCGGACATGACTGAACGACTTCACTTTCACTTGTTGGTGCTAGGAGAACGCTGGTCTTTATGGTTGAGCAGATATTTCTGTTGCCCAGGGAGGTTTGATTAATACAAAATGCAGCTACACAGTGTATAGTAGGGGTAAGTAAGTGAGTGAAAGCTGATCAGTCATGTCCGACTCTTTGTGACCCCATGGACTGCAGCACACCAGACTTCTGTATCGCTGGAATTCTCCAGGCAAGTATACCGGAGTGCTTTACCATTCCCTTCTCCAGGAGATCTTCCTGACCCAGGAATTAAACCCAGGTCTCCTGCATTGCAGGCAGATTCTTTATGATCTCAACCACCAGGGAAGGGAAGAGGCCAAAAGGCGGGGAAAATTTACGTTTAATTTTTCTTGTCATGTCACAAAATGTACATTTGATTTCACAGAGCCAATACAGATTCTTGAGCCATCTTCTCTACTGACTTACTGTATAACCTTAGAGAATCACTTACATCTGGGGGTGCCATTTTTCAAATTGTTATATTAGGGGATTTTCCTGGTGAGCAGTGTTTAGGGCTCTGTTTCCACTAAGATCCCACATGTTACAAGGCCTGGACAAAAAAAAAACTTTTTCCAATAAAAAACAATTTTTAATAAAATATTAGATTAGATTAGAGCTACACACGCCATGGACAAGGGCTTTGGCATCACCTACAGAGATACAAATTTTGGGGCCCTACCCAGACCTACTAGTATATCAGAAATTCTGGCAGAAGGGACCAGAAATTTCATGCTGCAACAAACCATCTGGAAAATTCTGATGCACAAAGAAGCCCTGGATGAACTGGTCTCTAAGTCTATGAGTCTATCAATCACTGTGTCAAGAAAATTAGTAAAAACAAACAGAGGAGCATCTGGCACTGACTATTCTTTCTCCTTTTTCTTTTCCTTTTCATTTTCACTTAACTACTTCCTCCTGCTTTCATTTCAGGGGCTCTCCAGGCCACTTGAGGGCAACAGGGAATGTGTGGAGAGTCTTATGCCCTTTCTGCTTTGCCACCATCAAGCAATTTTTAGGTTCTGGCTGTTACTCCATGGAGGTACTGTGTTATATAATGCAAGCAGGAGCTGTGTCTCTTGATTCACAGATTGGCTCCCAGATTGCCCCTCATTAAGATTTGTTGACTGGGACTTCCCTGGAAGCCCAGTGAGCATGGAAGACTCCATGCTCACAATGCAGGTTGGATCTCTGGTTAGAATGTTAGATCCCACATTGCCACAACTAAGAGTTTGAATGCTGCAACTAAGACCCAGTGCAGCTAAGAAAATAATTTTTAAATTGTTTATTTATTTGTTTAGGCTGTGCTTGGTCTTTGTAGCTGCATGCTGGCTTTCCCTCATTGCGGTGAGAAGGGGCTACTCTCTAGTTGCAGTGCTTGGGCTTCTCATTGCCGTGGCTTCTCTTGTTGCAGAGCAAAGGCTCCAAGGCTCCCAAGCTTCTGTAGCTGTGGTTCCCAGACTCTAGAGCACAGGCTCAATATTTGTGGTGCAAGGGCTTTGTTGCTCTACGGCATGTGGGATCTCTGGGACCAGGGATTGAACTTGTGTCTCCTGCATTAGCAGGCAGATTCTTTACCACTGAGTCACCAGGAAAGCCCATAATTTTTTTTTTTAAGAGATTTGTTGAATGAATAAATGAAGGCCTACCTCCTCCCCAAGGCCTCCTGGATGTGACAGAGATATCCCCAAACCTGTCCTAGTGTTTATGTGGGCTGCCATAACAAGACATGACTTAAACAATAGAAATGTGTCTTCTCAAAGTTCTGGAGGCTGAAAAGTCTAAGATCAAGATCCAGTGGGCCCAATATCTCTCTTCCTGGCTTGCAGACAAGCCCCTTCTCTCTGTGTCCTCCCATGCATGTGGAGGGCTGAGGGAGCAGCAGCTCTCTTGTGTCTTCTTATGCAGACACTAATCCTATTGGGCCAGGGCTCCACCCTTATGACCTCATTTAACCTTTGTTGTTGTTCAGTCCCTAAATCATGTCCGACTCCTTGCAACCTTAATTGCTTCCTTATTCCAAACAAAGCCACACTGGAGGTTAGGCATTCAACACAGGAGTCTGGGGAGATGCAAACACTTGATGTATAATACAGTCCCATTAATTTTCCCTTCCCACCTCTATCTCATTCTTATACTCTCTTCCACCATTCACCTCTCCCCTAGTCCAGGGAATTTTCATCTCCTCTATCATCTTCTAAATCTAGGGCATAGACCATGACCTCAACTTTAGAAGCTCAAAAGCACTTCTGTTGTGACACTCTCCCTTCAGGCAACAGATGATTGATTTCCAGTTGTTCAAATGGAAGAGGGTCACTGGGTAAAGAGAAACTACAAGGGGAAAAACTCATCAGTTGATACAGCAGATTATTTTCCCTCTGTGTAAATAATCAAAACATAATACAAAGAATAAATCATGAAGGTACTGATTTTTATTTCATTTAAGTGCAGAAATAAAAAATAAAATAAATAAGGTTGAAAGTGAGAACAATCATGACATGTGAAAAGCAACAACAGCAAAACAAATACAGTATTGTAAAGTGAAACAACTAAAAAATAAAAATTAATTTAAAAAAAATTTTTTAAAGAAAAGAAATGCTTCCTAACAACAACAAAAAATGTAAACAGAAAAGCAAGATTGATAATGTTCAGGATACTGTGATCTCATTTCTAATAAATGAACGTGAGTGCTAACATGTTTATATAATATATCAGTTTACAGAAAACAAACAAAACACCTGAATGGGGCAGACACCTAACCATTAACAGCAGTTTAGTTACCCTTGAGTAACTAATGCATGCTGAGTTGCTTCAGTTAAGTTCAGTTCAGTCGCTCAGTCGTGTCCAACTCTTCGAGACCCCATGAACTGCAGCACTCCAGGACTCCCTGTCCATCACCAACTCCCAGAGTTCACTCAGACTCACATCCATCGAGTCCGTGATGCCATCCAGCCATCTCATCCTCTGTCGTCCCCTTCTCCTCCTGCCCCTAATCCCTCCCAGCATCAGGGTCTTTTCCAAGAAGTCAACTCTTCCCATGAGGTGGCCAAAGTATTGGAGTTTCAGCTTTAGCATCATTTCTTCCAATAAATACCCAGGACTGATCTCCTTTAGGATGGACTGGTTGGATCTCCTTGCAGTCCAAGGGACTCTCAAGAGTCTTCTCCAACACCACAGTTTAAAAGCATCAATTCTTTGGTGCTCAGCTTTCCTTCTNAGGTGCCCAAAGTACTGGAGCTTCAGTTTTAGCATCATTCCTTCCAAAGAAATCCCAGGGTTGATCTCCTTCAGAATGGACTGGTTGGATCTCCTTGCAGTCCAAGGGACTCTCAAGAGTCTTCTCCAACACCACAGTTCAAAAGCATCAATTCTTCGGCGCTCAGCCTTCTTCACAGTCCAACTCTCACATCCATACATGACCACAGGAAAAACCATAGCCTTGACTAGACGGACCTTAGTCAGCAAAGTAATGTCTCTGCTTTTGAATATACTATCTAGGTGGGTCATAACTTTTCTTCCAAGGGGTAAGCATCTTTTAATTTCATGGCTGCAGTCACCATCTGCAGTGATTTTGGAGCCCAAAAAAATAAAGTCTGCCACTGTTTCCACTGTTTCCCCATCTATTTCCCATGAAGTGATAGGATCGGATGCCATGATCTTCGTTTTCTGAACGTTGAGCTTTAAGCCAACTTTTTCACTCTCTACTTTCACTTTCATCAAGAGGCTTTTGAGTTCCTCTTCACTTTCTGCCATAAGGGTGGTGTCATCTGCATATCTGAGGTTATTGATATTTCTCCCGGAAATCTTGATTCCAGCTTGTGTTTCTTCCAGTCCAGTGTTTCTCATGATGTACTCTGCATATAAGTTAAATAAGCAGGGTGACAATATACAGCCTTGACATACTTCTTTTCCTATTTGGAACCAGTCTGTTGTTTCATGTCCAGTTCTAACTGTTGCTTCCTGACCTGCATACAGATTTCTCAAGATGCTTCATTTGTGTCCAAAACTCTTTGTGACCCTATGGATTGTAGCCCACCAAGTTCCTCTGTCAAGAACACTGGAGTGGGTTGCCATGCCCTCCTCCAGGGTATCTTTCAGACCCAGGGATCGAACCCGCTTCTTTTACATCTCCTGCATTGCAAGCAGGTTCTTTACCACTAGCGCTACTTAGGAAACATAGGAGTTACCTCTAGGGAATGCATTAGGAAAGGAGATATTTTACTTTTTGTTCATACACATCGACATTTAAATATATCTGTTAAAATTTCCAGGTGAATAATAAAATGCTAAAATATGATGGAGGAGAAAATGAAAAGACTAGATTCTTAAGATACAATGATTCTTTCATGAAGATTTCAATAAAACAAGGCTGAGATTTATAAAAAGACAAAAATAGACTGACTTGAAATAAAAGAAGGGAAATTAATGCAAAGTTACAATAATCAGACATTCAAAGCTTAAAAAGAAAAAAACACCCTATGAAAAATTAAAGATGAAAAGGTAAAGCTGTTTTTTTTTTTTAAGTTAAAGATGTAACAATAAGGATGTATAATCTACATTTTTTTTAAGTTGTAGGAGAAAATAAAGCAAAGACAAAAGTTTAGAGACATAAAAGAAGGCAGAGAAAAGAGCTGTTAGAAGCAGCTAAGGGTTAAAGCTTTGGTCACAGGATTTTTGTCTGGCTTCCCTAGTGAAAAGTGTCTCATTGGAAAGAGTGTGTCTGCAAACACCCTCAGCCCCTTTCACAGTCAACTCACTCCCCACCATGGCTCCAATTTCTTTCTGTAGTTGACTTGCTTGAGCATCTACTTGTGAACATGGGGAAAGAAAGAAAGTGAAGTCGCTCAATCGTGTCCGACTCTTTGCGACCCCATGGACTGTAGCCTATCAGCCTCCTCTGTCCATGGGATTCTCCAGGCAGAAATACTGGAGTGGGTTGCCATTTCCTTCTCAAGGAGATCTTCCCAACCAAGGGATTGAACCTGGGTCTCCTGTATTGTAGGCAGATGCTTTACCATCTGAACCACCAGGGAAGTTGTGAACATGGAGAGTGTCTCCTCAAAATAAAAAAGAAAAACCAGAAGTCAACCAAAAATGATTGAGCTGATGGATTCTGAACCACAGAGGTACAATTTTGTTCTTTCCAGTGGCATCTGCTTTGTAAAACTTTTCTGAAGCCTCAGATCTCAGAAGGAATCCACCCTTGCCCTCCCAGGAGCAGAATAGAACTGAGTACAAATCCCAGGCAAGATACCTCTCTACACCTCTGTTTCCTCTTTTATAAAGTAGGATATAGAATAAAATTCATATTTTATTGCAAGACAAGAAAATGTAAAATATGTGCTCTGCCCTTTGTTCTCCTCTCTCCCTGCACTGTGCTTTGCGTACCTACATTATGCATGGACCAAACTTCCCCATTGCAGAAACCTGCTCAGCCACAAAGAACAGCGTTCTCCAAGCACCAATAAGACAGCTCTTTAAAACATGACACACATTCTTGATTTTGTAAAGGGTCACAATGACCCACTACTTTGTACTTGCAGAGCTGGATTGCACAAACTATCTACATCATTTATCAAAGACTTGCATAACTGTGCTTTGATCTCAACGGGCAGAACAGTCCTTGGAACTTTCTGAGAGGCTGTTCCTGTGTTATAATCCTCAGTTTGCTTTAAATTAAATTTTCCATTTCTCTCTTTTTGGAGGCCCCATTGCACAGCACTTGGGATCTTAGTTCCCTGACCAGGGATTGAACCTGGGCCACCTGCAGTGGAAGCATGGAGTCTTAACAACCAAACTGCTATGGAAGTCCTGAAATTTTCTATTTCTTAAAAAAAACTTTTTCATTTCTTCCTTAGATCTACTGGTTAATTTTTTTTTATTGACAAGGGGAATTAAAAACCCACCTCATGGAATTTTTATGAGGACTGAATACACAGAAAGAGCAGTAGAAAACACTCAAATAAGTCCAATTCTCTCCTTTGTGAAGGAGTAGAATACAATTTAAAGATTTCTTCAATATCACAGAGTAAATATGCAGAGGAATTACATTGAACTCAATGGCCTGTCTCTCCCAGGGCCACTTTGCATTATGCCAGGCTTGCTTTGGGGATTATATTCTATGTTTGTTCATTGCCTTTGAGGGCCATTTCTGGTTGTGTGCCTTTAAAGTTTCCAAGGAGTAGAGATTTTCCCTGCCCTCCAAAACTATTTTAGAATCAGCTGCATCCCCTGAAGCTGGGATAGAAGTTCAGCGTTCACCCAAAAGGGCTTCTCACGTGATAAGAGGAAGACTCACATGTCCTTCCCCGAAGTAGGGGTGGACAGGAACCCTCGCCTTTCATTTTTCTGTCATTACAGACTAAAAGGTTAAAAGGGCAGTGTACTGGAGCCCTATTTTGTAAAATGAATTAAAATGATATGGAGCACTAAAAATGGACCGATAGCAGCTAAACAGTCAAGGGAACTGCCGTCTCCCAACCTGCAACCCAAGGCTGTTTTACATCCTCTTATGCCTGGCCTCAAAGCCAAGAGTGGAATTAACATGAAGAAAGCAGCACCTAGAGCTGGAGAGTGTGAGATGGAAACCTGACGTCCCATCTGAGTCGCCTAAGCCAGACACCCCTGAACTCTTTCATTACATGAGCCAGGATCTTGTTCTGTTTCAAAGCCAATTTTCTTGCTTTCCATATGTCTAAATGGAAATACTACTTATACATACTTAAGTCGCTCAGTCGTGTCTGACTCTTTGCGACCCCATGGACTGTAGCCCACCAGGTTCCTCCGTCCATGGGATTCTCCAGGCAAGAATACTGGAGTGGGTTGCCATTTCCTTCTCCAGGGGATCTTACTGACCTAGGGATCGAACCTAGGTCTCCCGTATTAGAGGCAGACGCTTTAACCTCTGAGCCACTAAATGGAAAAGATCCTTGTAAATACACCTGGCCTTCTCTACCTTTTCCTAAAAAAAAAAAAATCTTTCAAGCTAAACTTCCCTGCTTCTACAGTAGTCTCCCCACAGCCACTGTCTCACCTCAGGGACAAATGGGGTTAAAATCTCAGTAGTGTCAAATGTTTTCTCTTTCTTTGGTGTAACCCAAGGTCAAGGAGGGTCATCAGATCACTCTTGGACCATTCGGCTAGCAATTTATTAACCATAACGAGGAGAAAACTCTGGGCCCTCTTTTCCAGAGGTAGGGGCTAATCATCACATGAGGATTCAAGTAACTTTGGGCTAAAATAGGATTGGTAGGCAGGGTCCACCTTCAGCCTGTCCTCCATCCAATGGGTGGCTAATGAAACCAAGCAGGGCCCTGTGAGGCTCCTGGGCATAGAGGCCTTTTTGTCCCCCATTTCTTATACGCAAGCGTCCATGATCTTTTCTGAGCTCCAAAGGGCAGATTTGAAGAGTAGCTAATTATGGGAAGAGCTGCCACAAAACCACCTAAGGCAAGGACAGAGAAGTCCTCAAGAGTAGGACCCCACCTGAGACCCTCGCGTGCACCTGTGCTCTGTCGTGTCCAACTCTTTGGGACCCTATGGACTGTAGCCTGCCAGGCTCCACTGACCATGGAACTCTCCAGGCAAGAATATTGGAGTGGGTTGCCATTTCCTTCTCCAGGGGATCTTTCTGACCCAGGTTCCAACCCGGGTCTCCTGCATTGCCAGGCGGGTTCTTTACCACTAGGGCCAGTCTAAGACCCTGCACACCTCCTAATCTTGTCAGCAAGACACCCTTTTGAAATTTTACAGAAGAAAGAAGAATGCAAGATTGTTTCTGCCTTGATACTTAAAGTACTTCCCTGACCACGAGCAACTGACTGTAAGACCTCTCCCTTTCTCCCAGGGAGTGGAACATAGTGCTTGAGGTGCTAGCCTACTTTGTTCCCTCTTTGCCTGGCAAAGAAAAAATGCAGCTCTCTATTTTCCCTCCATATCCCTGTCTCTGTATTTCTGTTCAGGTTCGGTGCACAGAGAGCCAAGATTTTGGCATCACTAGTACCATCCATCAAAAGACATGACATTTCCCTCTTGTGTGTTTCTAGGAGTTCTCAGAGCAGCTGGGTGGATGTGTCACATGCAAGCCGGCTTCCATATGCAGCATGGAAGTCAACTGCACCAGTTCTAGTCCTGTTTCGTCTCTGTGTCTCTGCTGCTTGGCCACTCCCAGCCCTGGTGCATCATGCTGTTGACAGAGCCAGTGGCCGGCCCACTATTCACCACCAATGATGCTGGAAACTCAGCTTCTCTGAACACTGCTGCCAAATCGAATCTTGGAGACAGAGTTTTGGATGAAGTAGGAAAGGACAGTGTTGAGGCCTGGCACCAAGGCCATAGAAGGAGAGCCCAGAACAAATGTCACCTCTGAAGCTGACTGAGCCCCACTGTAGCTGTTGCCATAAGCCCCCCTGATCATCACTGACAGGCCTCCTGACTCCAAATTAGGTAAAAATGCCACCTTGGTACTCACCCTATGCTGCTGCTAATCACTTCAGTCATGTCCGACTCTATGCGACCCCATAGACGGCAGCCCACTAAGCTTTCCCATCCCTAAGATTCTCCAGGCAAGAACACTGGAGTGGGTTGCCATTTCCTTCTCCAATGCATGAAAGTGAAAAGTGAAAGTCGCTCAGTCATGTCCAACTCTTAGCGACCCCATGGACTGCAGCCTCCCAGGCTTCTCCGTCCATGGGATTTTCCAGGCATTTGTCATTTCCTTCTCCAGGGGATCTTCCCAACCCAGGGATCGAACCCAGGTCTCCCTCATTGCAGGCAGATGCTTTAACCTCTGAGCCACCAGTGAAGCCCAATCAATCATCTAATGCCAGTCTTCCAGCAGGAACGTTCTTTGTCTTGAGACTCTGAAAACTGGCTACTAACCCACAAAAACTGTCGACTCTCCCTGGCCTGTCAGGAGTTGTCGGCCCACTGTCCTCAAAGCACCCATGTTATCTCTGCTCTTTATTCTTAATAAACTCACTCCTTTCCACAATACTCCATGTCTAGAAATTCTTTTCCAACCAGCGTCCGGACTCTTCAACTTGTAAAAGCTTTATTGCTTTACCAAGCAAAGAGGGGCACGGTGGGCTCCTGTCCTTAAAAACTATGGTCCCAACTCAGGGGACTTTGGTGAGGAGTTTTATGGCAATGGTTCAAGAGTAGGGTTGCTGATGAGATTAGACGGTGTGCAGGGTTGCAGGTGATCAGCCTCCTAATCTTTTTGTTTTAATTATATATTTATTTATTTTTGGCTGCATGGGGTCTTCGTGGCTTTCTCTTTTTCTGCACTCGGCTTTCTCTTGTGGCGAGTGGATGCTACTCCTCTTTGCACTCCCTGGACTTTTTTGCTGCTGAACACAGGCTCTAGGCACACAGGTTTCAGTAGTAGCAGGCTCTGGACTTGTGGCTGGCTGGCCCTAGAACTCTCAGGCTTCAGTACTTTCGTTGCCTGGGCTTAGTTGCTCCACTGCATGTGGAATCCTCCCAGACCAGGGATCTGACCCTTTGCCCTGCATTGCATGGGGGATTCTTCTCTGCTGTGCCACCAGGAAAGTCTCAGTCTCCTCATCTTGATGAGCTTCTCTGGTCCCCTTAATCTTGCCTCAGGTGGCTTCTTGGCTGCTCCTCCTTTAATTAGCAACTGTTAGAATCTGCCCTTTGGAACTAAGGGAAGGTTACAGAGGCGGGAGTATTGCCTTCAAGATACAAGGGAAAAAAGAAAAAGGCCTCCATGCCTGGGAGCCCCACTGGCCCCTGGTTGGTTTCACTAATGCTATGCTACCCCAGATTGATTATATTCTTTGCAGCCAAAGATGGAGATACTCTATACAGTCAGCAAAAACAAGACCAGGAGCTGACTGTGGCTCAGATCATGAACTTCTTATTGCCAAATTCAGACTTAAATTGAAGAAAGTAGGGAAAACCACTAGACCATTCACGTATGACCTAAATCAAATGCCTTGTGATTGTACAGTGGAAGTGAGAAATAGATTCAAGGGACTAGATCTGATAGACTGCCTGAAGAACTATGGACAGAGGTTGGTGACATTGTTCAGGAGACAGAGATCAAGACCATTCCCATGGAAAAGAAATGCAAAAAAGCAAAATGGCTGTCTGGGGAGGCCTTACAAAGAGCTGTGAAAAGAAGAGAGGTGAAAAGCAAAGGAGAAAAGGAAAGATATAAGCATCTGAATGCAGAGTTACAAAGAATAGCAAGGAGAGATAAGAAAGCCTTCCTCAGCGATCAATGCAAAGAAATAGAGGAAAACAACAGAATGGGAAAGATTAGAGATCTCTTCAAGAAAATTAGAGATACCAAGGGAACATTTCATGCAAAGATGGACTCGATAAAGGACAGAAATGGTATGGCCCTAACAGAAGCAGAAGATATTAAGAAGATGTGGCAAGAATACACAGGAGAACTGTACAAAAAAAGATCTTCACGACCCAGATAATCACAATGGTGTGATCACTCACCTAGAGCCAGACATCCTGGAATGGGAAGTCAAGTGGGCTTTAGAAAGCATCACTCGAACAAAGCTAGTAGAGGTGATGGAATTCCAGTGGAGCTATTTCAAATCCTGAAAGCTGATGCTGTGAAAGTGCTGCACTCAATATGCCAGCCAATTTGGAAAACTCAGCAGTGGCCACAGGACTGGAAAAGGTCAGTTTTCATTCCAATCCCAAGGAAAGGCAATGCCAAAGAATGCTCAAACTACCACACAATTGCACTCATCTCACACGCTAGTAAAGTAATGCTCAAAATTCTCCAAGCCAGACTTCAGCAATTTGTGAACCATGAACTCCCGGATGTTCAAGCTGGTTTTAGAAAAGGCAGAGGAACCAGAGATCAAATTGCCAACATCCGCTGGATCATGGAAAAAGCAAGAGAGTTCCAGGAAAACATCTATTTCTGCTTTACTGACTATGCCAAAGCCTTTTACTGTGTGGATCACAATGAACTGTGGAAAATTCTGTAAGAGATGGGAATACCAGACCACCTGACCTGCCTCTTGAGAATGTTTTCATTCCAATCCCAAGGAAAGCCAATGCCAAAGAATACTCAAACTACTGCACAATTGCACTCATCTCATATGCTACTAGAGTAATGCTCAAAATTCTCCAAGCCAGGCTTCAGCAATACATGAACTGTGAACTTCTAGATGTTCAAGCTGGTTCATTTGCTAAGTTGTGTCCAGTTCATTGCAACCCCATGGACAGCAGCATGCCAGGCTTCCCTGTGCTTCACTGTCTCCCAGAGTCTGCTCAAACTCATGTCCATTGAGTCGGTGAGGTTATCCAACCATTTTATCTTCTGCCCACCTCTTCTTTTGCCTTCAACCTTTCCCAGCATTAGGGTCTTTTCCAATGAGTTGGCCCTTTACATCAGGTCACCAAAGTATTGGAGCTACAGCTTCAGCATCAGTCCTTCCAATGAATATTCAGGACTGATTTTCTTTAGTATTGACTGGTTTGATCTTCTTGCCATCCAAGGGACTCTCCAGAGTCTTCTCCAACACCACAGTTCAAAAACATCAATTCTTTGGTGCTCAGCCTTCTTTATTGTCCAACTCTCACATTTGTACAAGACTACTGGAAAAACCATAGCTTTGACTATGTGGACCTTTGTCAGCAAAATGATGTCTCTGCTTTCTAATATGCTGTCTAGTTTGGTCATAGCTTTTCTTCCAAGGAGCAAGTGTCTTTTAATTTCATGGCTGCTGATACCATCCACAGTGATTTTGGAGCCCAAAAAAATAATGTGTATCACTGTTTCTACATTCTCCCTAATTATTTGCCATGAAGTGATGCGATTGGATGCCATGATCTTAGTTTTTTGAATGCTGAGTTTTAAGTCAGCCTTTCACTCCTCTTTTACCCTCATCAAGAGGCTCTTTAGTTCTTCACTTTCTGCCAGAAAGCAGTGCATCCACATATCTGAGGTTATTGATATTTCTCCCAGCAATCTTGATTCCAGCTTGTGCTTCACCTAGCCCAGCATTTCACATGATGTACTCTGCACAGAAGTTAAAAAAGCAAGGTGGCAATATACAGCCTTGACCCAATTTTGAACCAGTCTCTTGTACCATATCCGGTTCTAACTATTGCTTCTTGGTCTGCATACAGGTTTTTCAGAAGACAGGTAAAGTGGTCTGGTATTCCCATGTGTTTAAGAATTTTCCACAGGTTGTTGTGATCCACACAGTTGAAGGCTTTAGCGTAATGATACATAATATAATAATAAAATAAAGTGAGTATTCATGGACAAAGGAGAGGAATACTTTCTTGAGATTTAAGCATTTGTGTTTGGACTTAAAAAAAATTACATCTGTTCCCCTCTCTCAGTCTGGTTTCTGTATTAGTTGTTTATCTCCTGTTGACAAATGAGACAATTTTCATACTATTAGAAGGACAGAGAGGATGGATTCTGTGAGGGAAAGTCCCTGCCAGGCAACTGAACTCTTTTTTCTTAAGTTTTATTTATTTATTCATTTTAGCTGCAGTCCTTGGGTCGCAAAGAGTTGGACATGACTGGGGGACTGAACTACTACTGGGCTTTGTCCAGTTGGAGCAGGTGGGGACTACTCTTTGTTGCGGTGCTTGGTTTTCTCATTGCGGTGGCTTCTGCAGAGGATGGGCTCTAAGGAACCAGCTCAGCAGCTGTGGTGCACGGGCTTAGTGCTCCATGGCACGTGAGGTCTTCCTGGACCAGGGATCAAACCCAAGTCCAGTGCATTGGCGGGTGCGTTCTTTAACCACTGGATCGCCACAGAAGCCCTAACTGAAATCCTAACACACCATGACTGTCTCTGATGAGAACCCAGCTTTGATGTATGCAGCATATGGGGCCATGCCAGAAATTAAGGTCATTTTCTCTGCCCTAACATGCCCTAGAAGGTCATGCTATCTCTCTTGAGTCTTTGTGTTGTGATGCTCTGGGCCCTCTAGGGGAAATCAAGCTCTATTCCGTGGGAAGTAGAAGGGCTCACAATCTTTAAGGAGAAGCTTCCAGGTGACTGCGGGATCTCCTAGGAACAATCCAGGTACCTTTAAAGGGTGAATCACCCTATCTTCCTGGAAAAGTGAAAGAAGAGCTCTCATGGGCTCAAAGGAGGAAAACAACTCTTGGGAAAATCCCTGGGATGGATAAAAGCAGAACTTCTCAGGTGCTTGGTTCCTTGGGGTGGTTGGTGGGGTCTCTAATGGGAAGCACTCCCTTGAAGCTGTCACTGCTGGAAGGGCTGCCTTGACTTTGCATTGTGACAACTGAGGTCACAATGAATTCTACACTGAACGGATAGCAATGTGGGCTTTCAAGGAGGGGTGTCAATGGATGGATGGCACACCAAGATGCGGATGTTTTCTGTCCCCTAAATTTCTCCTATTTTCCTCCCCACTTTGAAGACTGGTAATGTCATCAAGTACCCTTTTCTTTAAATTTGCTATTCCTCTATTAGGGGACCACTGACTAAAATGCCCTGCTCTGGCCATGCAGGATAATAACCGTCTGCCTGAATTATCTCACAACAGGAGGTTCTGATAAAGACCATGAAACTGACAAGCTACTGTCAGCCAGAAGAATTCGGGAGGGTCCAAAGGAGGGAGGGAGATGCCAACATATAATATGTCCTGTCAAACTCCCAGAAACTCTCATGCTGGAAAACATCTTGACTACACACATCTTGAGATACACATATTGTTAGGAAAGACCTTGAATCAGATCAAATATGGGCACGGGTAGTTCTGAAACTTGGCCTTTGTACCCTGGTGCTGAACTGAATCTCAAAGACAGAGCTTTGGGCACAATAGTTTTATTGCTTTGACAGGAAAGGGGAACACAGAGGGCTAATGTCCTCAAAACTGTGTGTTCCAACCTGAGGGAGGTTGGATGAGGAGTTTTATAGCAATGTCCAAAGGGCAGGGTTGTTGATAGGACCAGGGTGAGTCCAGGGCCTGCATTTAATTGGCCTCAGGGGGTATCTTCTAATGAGCTTCTCCTGATGAGGTTCTCAGGGTTATCAAACTGTGATTTTCTGGGATGAAGAATGCTTCATAAGTAGTTAACATCTTCCATTTGTGGTGAGTTTTAGTTCTGCAGAAGAGCTCAAAGATTGTTCTGTGTATCCCTTGAGGCAGAACCAGGACATGGTCCCAGAGCTGCACTATTATTTCTTGACTGCTCTTCCCTTGTCATGTATCTCCTCCTTTCTTGATTAGCAATGATTTGAACCTTCCCTTTGGAACTCAGGCTTCCCTGGTGGTGCAGAGGTTAAAGTGTCTGCCTGCAATGTGGGAGGCCTGGGTTCAATCCCTGGGTTGGGAAGATCCCCTGGAAAAGGAAATGGAAACCCACTCCAGTATTCTTGCCTGGAGAATCCCATGGACGGAGGAGCTTGGTGGGCTACAGTCCACGGGTCGCAAAGAGTCAGACACAACTGAGCAACTTCACTTTCACTTTGGACCTCAGTGAAGGTCATGGGGGCTGAAATCTCTTTCCTACAAACAAAAAGTGGGGGACAAAGAAAGGCTTCCATGCCCAGAGCCCCACAGGGTCCTGCTCAGTTTCTTGCAAGATGACTGGCCAGAGAAAACCTGAAGGACAAACTCCACCACCATAAACTCTGAGACTACAAGCCACATGGCAGAGAAGTTCTCCTGGGTTCCCTTACCATAGTGCCCTCTGCCTGGGCACCTCATCCCAATAAATTCCCTTACTTTTTCAGCAGGTATGTCTCCTTGGACAACTCATTTCTGACTGTTAGACAGGAATCCAATTTCGGGCCCTGGAAGGGGTCCTCCCTTCTGGTAATATCTCTACTGTCTTCTTGCTCTCTTCTGCTCATGGGAGGGATGAACTTGGATCTCCATTTCTCTTGGTTTTGTTGCAGAGAAGAAGCTAATTCTGACTCCATGTTGGAAACTGTTTCTTTGACTTGCTTTTCATTACTTTTGTTATTATAATCACACATAATAGCCTGCCTCAGAAACCCTGCCTGTCTGCCTGACTGTAAACTAAAGTACCTATTTTCAGCTCATAGAGACATAATCTGACCCTGCCACTTGTGAATAGCTACAACAAAAAGAAGACATTAACACAGCCTTTTCAAAATCTGGCTGTTCCCAGAGATGTTTTGGAAGGCTGAAGACCCTTTCATTTTACTTCCCCATCACTTCTTCCTCCCTTTCATTTATTTCCCCACTGCCTGTCCCTCTCTATTCTGCTTTTTGATTTTAGCTTCTCATTGCTTCTCTCCCTGACTTGGCGTCCAGACGCTGATGAGATGGTTACTCTGAGACATTAGTCTGCCATCTTATTGATCAGCCGGCTTTCTGAATAAAGTTATACTCCTTGCCTAAACACTTTGTCTCTCAGATTCATTTTCCTGTTGTGAGGTGAGCAGAGCAAGCTTAGGCTTGGTCACAGTTTCTCTATGTGGAGAGAAAGAAGAATCCTGGTCCCATGAAGAAGGGGTGAAAGGTAAAGGGGATATTTTCCAATTCTGCTTACCTTTGAAACAGAGCAGGACCCTGTGGAGTTCTTCTGGGTACAAATTCTTTCAGTGTTTCCCCATTTCTGTTTGTAGGAAATAAGCTTCATTCAACCTCCTTGAACTTCCTTGAGTTCCAAAGGGCATATTCAAACAGTTGTTTACCAGGGAAGGGAGGGAATGCAGAAACTTAGGAGGAAGAGTCAAGAAGCAATAGTGCAGGGGCTTCCCTGGCAGTTCACTAGTTAAGACTCTACACTTCCACTGCCTGGGTTCCCCTGGTCAGGGAACTAAAATCCTGCAGGCCATGAAGTGTGGCCAAAAGGGAAAAAAAAAAAAAAAAAAGGAAAAGAAACAACATTTTAGGGTCCTGGTTCCTCCTCACTGAATATGCACAGCAAAATACCTTTTAATTCTTCTGCTGGAACTAAGGCCCCCACCCAGGTGGAGGATGGTGACTTCAGGCTGAGCACGAGATTCCTGGAGCACTGCCCTGTTACCTCACCACCAACCAATCAGAANCATTTTAGGGTCCTGGTTCCTCCTCACTGAATATGCACAGCAAAATACCTTTTAATTCTTCTGCTGGAACTAAGGCCCCCACCCAGGTGGAGGATGGTGACTTCAGGCTGAGCACGAGATTCCTGGAGCACTGCCCTGTTACCTCACCACCAACCAATCAGAAGAAAGCCAGCACACAGTAGGATGCCGGGAGCCAGCGTGAGGAATCCCTCCCATGGCAAAGGACATGAGGATGGAAGCCTGACATATGCAAAGGCGTGATTTGGCTTCAGGGGTTCCGCCTGGATTTTCCTGAGCATCTACCCCCCAAAACCAGAGTCTGCCTGCCTTAATGTACTGTGCTTTCCACTCTTCTGACATTAACAGGGGCTGTCCCCCACCACCTTTCTCTGGAAAAAGTTAACTTAGAGCTCCAGCTGGTCTCCTGCCTATGAAAGGAATGTTTCAGCTCAAATCCCTCTGATGGCTCTCTAACTTGCCTGACAGATACCCCTGGACTTTTACAACTTGTGATTGTTTATAGGCCCCCAACTGCGAGAGGCATGAAACTTAAAACATCTTAAAGATATAGAGCCTTTTCTAAAAAAGCTAAAAATTATATTGGTGATGGGTTTCACTGTTGAGTCAATGACTGCTGCCAGGCCTCCATATTCTTTATCTTTTAGGCACCTGAAGGATATTAATCAATGTAATTGAGATATAGAAAAAGGAATATAGTAGTTTTGATGTTAGCAACACTAGACTTTTTGAGTTAATGAACTTTCTCTTTGTTATAAATCACTGTATTCCTCTTTCCTTGTTATAAATTGTGTCCTTGCTATGTAAGAAGTAACTTTATTTAGTGCTTTCTGAGAGTGGCACCAGACTTTGGGAAGAACAACACTATTAAGACAAATAAGTTTTCTGGTTGATAGACCCTTATCAGAAAAGGGCTGTAAAATGTTAATTGGCTTTCTGGCCAGAAGATGATGTAAATCACCTAAGACTTGTGTATACAGCTAGGTATGCAGAGAGAAACCCTGGTCTCAATAAGAGTCAGGGCTGCTGATGCTGCATAACTTTGTATTATCCATTGATCTCGATGCACAACCAAAAGTATAAAAAGCCTTTCTGGACAATAAAGGATGGACCAGTTTCTCAGACCAGCTTCTCAAACTGGTTTCTTGGAAATCTGGCTCCCCCTGTGTCGACTCTCTCTCTCTCTCTCTTTCTCCCTCTCCTTCCCTCTCCTTTTCAGGCTGAATTCCCATCTGGAGCGTGGAGGCTCACCACGTCTACTTACTTGCCCTGGCTTCTAAGACCTACGCGAGAGGGAGCCCAAGGCAGGGCACCCTCTGCTATTCAAGCGGGCACCAGTGGCCTAATGTAGATGGTGCAAACCTCTTGTCTCGAGGTTTTATTAGCTCTCTGCATAAACCAAGTTATTCAGCTTCTTTTCTCCACTAAATTTTCTTACTACACTATTTTTCCTAATCTCTCTTGTATTTCTAATTAAATAATTCTTTTCTAAGACACCAACTCCATCTCCTCTTCGAATACCCTGGATCCACCAGGGCTGGACCCCAGCAGTAGAAGATATGAAGACTTTGACCTGCTCCCGAAATGATTGTCCCTTTAAAAGCTTGTGTGTGTTGCATTAGTCACTCAGCCATATCTGACCCTTTGTGCCACCCATGGACTGTAGCCCACCAGGCTCCTCTGTCCATGGAATTCTCCAGGCAAGAATACTGGAGTGGGTTTTCATCCTCTTTTCCAGGGTATCTTCCTAACCTAGGAGTCAAACCTGGGTCTCCTGCACTGCGGGCAGATTCTTTATCATCTGAGACACCTGGAAAGACTTCATGGTTGAGAGAATCTTCAGAACTGGTTTTTAGACACAAGTCAGCCTTCTTCCCAGGTTGCTAGCCGCCTGAAAAAAAGTAGCTTTTCCTTTCCAATTGACTCTCAATATTTGAATTTGGCTTTTGAGTGGCACTCAGAGCTTGGTAAAACCTTGCTTTCTCCTCCTAAAGTAACTGAAACCAGACACTACTTGCTTCCCAGAGAATGGACTTCCTTTTGAAGACCACCCCCAATTTAGTAGCCCTCAAAAGACTACATAGAGAAAACATTAAAAAAGGAAGAACGGTATGGGCTCACGCCGGTTTTGAGTAGAAATAAAAGATTTATGACTGTACTGACTCCTGCCCAATGTTGTGAAATATTTAAAATCTAATACAGTGAATACTAACATCATTACTGAAGAATATGAAAGTGTTAATGTTTCAGAGCCCTGACACTACCCAGGCCTAATATTAATCATGAGGAAGCTTAATATTTGAACAGAACTGGAAAGAACTGGGCTGCTTTAAAAGCCTTCCTTTTGTGTTCAAAGAGGACATTATCTTCTGAGGGATGGAATGGCCTCCATTTGCATAATGTCTTTCCTTTTGTTCCTTCTGTTGTCCCAACTAATTGCTTTTGAATACACGACCTCTGCTATTTCCCCTATCTTTCTTGCCAATAATGATTTGCCATCCTCTTCCCTCTTGATATGTAAAATGTAGGTAAGTGTGATACTTCAAAGCACAAGACTTCTGAGTCCCCTACAGCTGAGATGGCAATATGGACACATTGACTGTGGGGTGCCTGAGCATGGATAGAAGTAGGGAGACAGAAGCCAGCTCCCTGGGGCTGTCTGCTGAAAGGAAGCATCTCCTGATGTTATGGGAGAGGGTGGGTTTGAAGAAAAGATGAATAGATTTAGATTGTATAAGTTCTCCTTCTCAAGAGAGACTTATAGTGGGGATGCCAGTGTGATATAAAATTCATATTTTGTGACAAGATTAGAAAAAAGTAAACATAGAGCATGTCCTCTGCCCTTTTGTTACACAGTGTATGTTCCTCGGTTCTTTGTCTCGTCACAACAAAGATTTGGAGTGACGGACATTAAAGCCCCCTGGGTGTGTCACACCTCTCAGGTCTTAGACCGTGTTTTAGCGCTCAGGTCTCGAATGGACCATGTTACAGCTCTTAGACAAATCAGTGTTACAGCTCAGTGTTACAGCTCTATTTTACTTAGAAGATAGCAGGAAAATCCACCTTCGAGGCGTGAGGGCACATTGATCCAAATACACGAGGAGAAGAGCACCCCAGTGTGCGGAAGAGAGAGAGAGAGAGAGAGAGAGAGAGAGCGAGAGCGAGAGAGAGAGCGAGCTGGCTCTGGCTCCTCTATTTATATGTTTATCTCTCCCTGGGCCTGTCCTATGTAAATTGGGCCAGCCAGGAGTGTTGTTTGTTTTACCTGAGGTCCTCACTCCGGTCCTCAACCTTCTTTTGTTCTATTTTCGTGGGCGTTTCCCTCCCTTGTCTTGTAGCTACCGCCACTTTGGACTCCTTTCCCCTATTCTACCTACCGAACACTTTGGTCCGCTCTCTCCCCTCGCTGTGCACTGTGTGCCTGCATTATGCATCGACCAAACTTCTCCATCCGCAAAAATAGCAGCGTTCCCCTAGCACCAAGAACACCACACCTTAAAAGGGAACTAACATTCCTTCTTGATCTTGTAAGGGGTCACGATGACCCACCGCCTTGTACCTACAGATCTGGATTGTATAAACTGTGAATAATATGTCATTTAACGTACAGTCCTCTATCTCAAAAACCTTATAAAACTATGCCTTGACTTCTAATGGGTGAAACAGTTCTTGGAGTTTTCTGAGATGCTCTTCCCCAGTTATAATCCTTGGTTTGGCTCAAATTTTCCATTGCTTTCTTAGATAGACCAATTAATTTTTTTGTCAGCACCAGCTTGGTTGTGGTTAATAAAACTGGTTATGTTTCTGTGACTCAGCTGTTCATCTTTCTCAAAATTGTCCTCAGACCACAAGAGGCAAAAATACCAGGGCTGGGGAGAAGATGGAGAGGGCTAGTGATGAAAAAAAATTCATAATTTATGGCAAGATGGGAAATATTTTGATAAAGTGTTTCTTTGCCTGTTTGGGCTTCCTCTAACCCATTTAGTATTTATTGTTTTTTTATTTCTTTGTTTTGTTTTTTGACCATGTAGCTTGTGGGATCTTAGTTCCCCAACCAGGGATCAAGCCCATGCTCCCTGCAGTGAAAGTACAGAGTCTTAACCACTGGACTACCAGGGAAGTCCCTTTAGCGTGTTGTGTGCATCTGCATGGGGACTTCCCAGGTGGCGCAAGTGGTAAAGAACCCTCCCACCAGTGCAGAAGACATAAGAGATGTGGCTTTGATCCCTGGGTTGAGAAGATCCCCTGGAGAAGGGCATGGCAACCTACTCCTGTATTCTTGCCTGGTGAATCTCATGGACAGAGGAGCCTGGTGGGCTACAGTCCACAGAGTTGCAAAGAGTCAGACATGACTGAAGCGACTTAGCAGGCACGTGTATCTGCCTTAATCAGACCTCCTTAGGAGATCTGATTAATCCTCCTTAAACTCATCAAGATTCATGACTCCTTAGGAGATAACTTTGAACTCCGGGAGTTGGTGATGGACAGGGAGGCCTGGCATGCTGCAATTCATAGGGTCGCAAAGAGTCGGACATGACTGAGTGACTGAACTGAACTGAACTGAATCTTATAAGGGGACATAATGATTCATGACCCACTACTCACTTTGTACTTGTAGATCTGGATTCTGTAAACTGTCAAAAACCCATCATTTAATGTACAGCCCTCCCTCTGTCTCAAAAGATTATGTGACCTTGCTTAAATTCTCCATTTGGCTTGAATAAAATATTCCATTTCTTTCCTAGCTTGATTAATTTTTCATCAATAGTAGTATTGGTAATTATCTAACAAGTTCTCAGTTACTAAGCACTGACTATGAGCTGGTCATGTGTTAAGTACTACACAAACATTTGCCTCATTTAGTCCTCACTGCACAAATAGAAGATGGGTTCTCTTGTATTCCCACTTCGCAGTATAGGGGAGGAGAATACTTTTCCTCATACACTCTTTAACTGAGTGGATGGGGCCATGCAAATTAAACCAAGAAAAGCTAGGTAACAGAAAAAGAGGCTGTCGGGGAGGAAGACATTTTTCTCTTCCCTTGTAGGTTCTTCTGGCTGGCCTAAGAATTAAACTTACACGAGACAGAGTAATAGGAGAAAACCAAGCAAAAGTTTAATAACAAGTGTACATGGGAGAGCCCAGGAAAATGGAGTAATTTACTAAAATGACTGAAACCTTCACCTTAAATACTATCTTCAGCTTAACACAGAAAAAGATGTTGGGGGTAGGCATCTGGGACTTCAGAGGTAAGGAAGGCAATTCATGGTTATGGAAAAGCAAATATTTGGTAAATAAATGTTTGCTGGTCCAGGCAGAGGCAGTGGGACACAAAGGAGTTTTAACAAACAGGCCTTGTTAGACTCCTCTGGGTCGACACACCTAATGTCTTACTATAGTCTTTGATGATGTTCCCTTGCTATAACATGTCCTCTATCTACATTCTTTAGGCAGCTAAGGAGGAGGTCAAAGTTTCTTGCTGAATCTTCTGTTCCTTAAAAATAACCAACCTAAATAATCAATCATGATCCTCATGTCCCAAAGACAGATTTTGGAGTGGCAAATTTTGTTCCCCTATAAGGTATACAAATTGTATTTGACATTGATATTTTATTTATTTATTCATTTATTTTATACAAACAAGAGAATCTCATGGAAGAGGAAGTGAAAGCTCAAAGAAGTGTTTCTGAAATGGGAGGGAAGGGGACAGGGCATAACCTTTAAAAGAATGACATAGCCCCAAGACAGGACAAAAACTGGTTAGAACCAACCAAGCCCAAGATGGCAGAAGATTCAACTTCCAGTAGACCTGGAGCCTCATTAGACACTCATGTGTCTGATTACTCATTGTAATACATTAGCCAAATGATACACCATGACAGTTCATAAAAGGCCAAAAGTGACCAGTGGTCCAATTCCTAAAATCCTTACCACTTCTTCAAAACAGTTGGATAATCCTCCCACTCATTAGCCTATGAAATTCCCCAGGACATGAAAACTAATATCCCATATTTGGGTGCCTCTTGCTTTCTAAGATGGCCTATACTCTGTGGAGTGTATTTCTCCCTAAATAAATCTACTTCTTATCTATCACTTTGTCTCTCACTGAATTCTTTCTGGGAAGAAACTGCAAGAATCCTGAGACCACGTGTGTGGTCTCAGCTAAAAGACCATGGGTTCAAGTCCCAATCTGAGTTGCATGTTTTGGTCTGAGAGGTTATATACCATTTTAACAGAGTGCAATACGTTTAGCTAGAGAGGTGACAAGAGGAAGGAAATGGGTTTGGGCTTCTAGGGGCAGTAGATTGGGGGAAGGCAAATATATGGGAGAAATGATGGACGATAAGGGTTATTTCAATTCAATTTCTTTGTGCAAATTCAAGTTGGCACCATCACCAGTGTGACAGGAGTTGTTTCCTCTTTTTGGTACAGGATTGAGGAGGGGGCACACCTTCAAATTTATGCCTTGCCTTGAGGCAGTAAAGAGGAGGATAAAGAGCTTTCCCTGCATTTGCTGTTTCTTGCTTGCCTCCAGCTCAAAATAATCCTCTGCCGAAGTGGCATATTTCAAGATGGTATATCCTGATCCCCTCCAGCAGTTGAGTTAAACTGAAGCATGGAAAGTCACTTACCTAAAGTCACAGAGCACAAACTTGAACTTGATAGGGAAGGTGGGGTCGGGGCAGAAGATGGAGCCTCTCAAGGCATAGCAGTCATGGTCATTGTTGAGGAGGGGCAAATTTACCTCCTTCCCCTCTTGAGTTCTTGCAGCTGGACTCATAATGAAATGGACACAAGACAGATTAACTGGAGAAAAAGAGACAAATTTTAATTTGTATGGACAGAGGTCTTATAGAAATGGAATCTAAGAAGTGGCCAAATCAGGCAGCTTGTATACTTTTTAGACAAAGAAATAAAGGTATGAGGAATCAATGAGACAAAANTTAAATTTTAGTCATTCTTCCGTGTGTGTGTAATTGTACCTAATTACAGTTTTAATTTGCTTTTGTATGAGTGCATCCTAAGTCGTTTCAGTTGCACTTGACTCTATGCAACCCTATGGACTATAGCCCGCCAGGCTCCTCTGTCCATGGGGATTCTCCAGGCAAAAATACTGGAGTGGGTTGCCATGCCCTCCTCCAGAGGGTCTTTCTGACCCAGGGATCAAACCCACATCTCTTATATCTCCTGCACTGGCAGATGGGTGCTTTACTATGAGTACCAACTGGGAAACCCAATTTGCTTTTGCTTAATGATTGATAATGTTAGTCATCCTTTGGTGTTTTTATCGGTTTTTCATATATTTTATTTTGTGTGCTGCTGCTAAGTCACTTCAGTCGTGTCCGACTCTGTGCCATCCCATAGATGGCAGCCCACCAGGCTCCCCCATCCCTGGGATTCTCCAGGCAAGAACACTGGAGTGGGTTGCCACATCTGTTCAAATCTCCTGTTCATTTTAGGTGGATTTTTTTAAATTATTAAATTATAAGAAGCATAGCATACTTAGAGCCAAGATCCTTGTCATACATATGTATAGCAGATATATTTTTCTTGCCTAATCTTTGCCTTTTCATTTCCTTAAGGAGACTTTTAAAGAAGGGCAGTTTCAAATTTGATGATTCTAATAAAATTTTTTTTCTTTTATAGTTCATACTTTTAAAATATCCAATTAAAATGTATTTCTTCCCTATGATTGCATATTGTTTCGTCTACATTTTCTTTTAGAAGTACTATAATTTATCTTTTCATTTAACTCAATGCTCTGTGAGCGATAGTGAAAGTTGCTCAGCCATGTTCGACTCTGCGACCCCATAGATTATACAATCCATGGAATTCTCCAGGCCAGAATACTGGAGCAGGTAGCCTTTCCCTTCTCCAGGTGATCTTCCTAACCTAGGGATTGAATACAGGTCACTTGCATTGCAGGCGTATTCTTTACAGCTGAGCCACAAGGGAAACCCAAGAATACTGAAATGTGTAGCCTATCCCTTCTCCAGTGGATTCCCGACCCGGGAATTGAACTAGGGTTTCCAGTATTGCAGGCAGATTCTTTACCAACTGAGCTATCAGTGCTCTACTTTGAGTTTATTTTGTGAATAGGATAAGGTAAAATTTATTTTTGTGTGTGTGTGGATATATGCTTGATCCAGCACCATATATTAAAAATATTTCCTTATGGAATTATTTTAGCATCTTTGTCAAAAAATCGTCTGCATATTGAGCCCTAAAATGCCTGCAGACCTGGTCAACATCTAGCTAAGTCTTCTAAGAGGCCATTGTAAGCCAGAAACACTCAGCTAAGCTTCTTTTGAATTCCTGACCCTGAGAAATTATGAAATAGTGTTTTTTCCACACTTTAAATTTGGGGAAATTTGTTATGCAATGATAGACACCTAATATACTAATCTAATAAAAGAAATAGATAAGTGTTTCCTCATTTTCTGTTTTCTAAAAGAGTTTTCATAGGATTACATAACTGATAGAATTCACTGGTAAAGTCACTGGGCCTAGAATGTTCTTAATATAAAGGTTTTTCACAGCAAATTCAAGTCATTTAATATATATAGCATTACCCAGGCTTTCTATTTTTTTCATGAATCAGACTTGGTAATTTGTGTCATGTGAAAAATTGGTGTATTATAATTTCCTGATAGACTGACAAAGATTTATTCATAATATTTATTTATTATTCATTTAATATATGTAGCTTCTATACTGATGATATTATTTATAAGAAGAGAAATCGGAGAGTTGGCTAAACATTCCTCTTTCCATCATGTGAGGACACAATGAGAGGAGGCTGTCTGCAAGCTTGGAAGAATATTCCTACCAGGAAACAAACATGCCCATGCTGGAACCCTGACCTCAGACTTCCTAGTCCCTACAGCTGTGAAAAATAATCTCTCATTCTTTAAAGGAATTAGTTTATGATATTTTGTTATGGCAGCCCAAGCTAACTATACAGATTTCAGAATAATTATGAAAGCCAATTCATTTTAATAGATCTCTTTATCTCTCTTTCTCTGTGTGTCTCTATCTTCCTCTCTCTATATATACATATATGTACATACCTTATGTATTTTTAGTTCTATTTCTCTGGAGAACTCCAACTTATACAGATTTCGGTACTGAGAAGTAGGGTACTGTAGTAACAAATATCTAAACATGAGGAAGTGGCTTTGGAACTGGGTAATGGGTAGAAGCTGGAACAGTTTTTCAGTGTGTGCTATGGATGTTAATAGTGATTCTGGTGTGAATTCTGAAAGAAACAAGGAGAGTTGGAGAAAAACCTCCACCTTATTAGAGAATACATAACCTATTGTGAATAGAATGTTGATAGGAATATGGAATTTAGAAGTCATTTTAGTGAAGTCTTAGACTGGTGGCCTGCAATAGAGCTGCAAAGAGTTGGACATGACTTGAAGCAAACTAGCACGCAGACTTTCACTTTAGGCTTTAGAGTTGATGCTAGAATGAATTGACTTTGGGGCTTGATGGGAAATGAGGAACATGTTATTGGAAACTGGAAGAAAGGCAATTCTTGTTATAAAGTGACAGAGAATTGGAAAATTTTCAGCTTGTCCATGTTGCAAGAAATGATAAAGCATACTTGAAAAAGGACAAGAAGCTTCTGGATGGACTATCACTTAATAAAGGGATTACATATAAGGTTTTATGAATATAGACACTGCCAGTTTGAACTGAAGAGGATGGAGGACTCATCCTGATGAAATAAGGAAAAGTTTGTTGGAATTCTTAGATCCTGCAGGACCAGGCCATGAAGTTATGCCACTGTGAACACGTGCTATTTTTCAAGAAGAGGCAAAAATGACCTTAGGGTATCTCAGCGATCTCAGGGCCACTGTCTTCCTTTCTCAGTCTCTTCAAACTTTGTTTTGTGGCCTTTTAGTGCCTGGAGAATCCCAGGGACAGAGGAGCCTAATGGGCTGCCATCTATGGGGTTGCACAGAGTTGGACACGACTGAAGCGACTTAGCAGCAGCAGCAGCAGCAGCAGCAGTGAGCTTTGTAATTTTTTGTTGAAAGGTGGAAATGATACATTGAATAAAAGGAACTGTGCTGAATAGGGCTTAGTAATATAATGCTGTCAAGTGAAGAGAAATAATCTGTAGTCTTATCACTACGTTTCCATCTTTTAATAAGTGTATGACCTTGGGCTGTGAATTTCATAAGTGGTTCTATGGTTTCTTTCTCCTCCCCCTTAGGTGGTACAGGATGGATGGAGAGTGTTGGAGTTGGGGTATTTCCCTTTCTCCAGGTTAGGTAGACTCTGATGAAGCCCCAGTAAGTTTGGTTTTGGTATAATACAGCCTCTTCAGATTAGACCTTGCAAAGTAGAACAGAATCTCTGTCATTCTAATGTCTAAAATTTACACCAGTATCCACTCTTTGTATTGTACATTCTGTGGATTTGGACAAATGTGCACCAACATGTATTGTGCACCATTACAGTATTATATAGAAGAGTCTCACTGCCTTAAAGTCTCCTGTGCTCCATTATTTATTTCTTTCTCCCTCTTCTCAAGCCCCTGGCAACCATAGGTATTTTTATTGTCTCCACAATTTTCCTTTCTCCAGGTGTCTTATAGTTGGATTCATCCAGGATTATGGCTCTGCAGATTGGCACATTTCACTTAGCAATATGTATTTAGGATTTCTCCATGTCTTATTATGGCTTGATAGCTCATTTCTTTTTCTCACTGAATATTATTTCCCATGTATGGATGTACCAAAGTGTGTTTATCAGCCCACCTATTGGATATCTTGGTGCTTCCAAGTTTTGACAGTTATAGAGAAAGCTACTATAAACATTTATGTGCAGGTTTCTGTGTGAGCATAAGTTTCTTAATTCATGTGGGTAAATACCAAGGAGAATGATTGGTGGATTGCATGGCAAGAGTATATTTAATTTGGTAAGACACTGCCAAATTGTCTTCCAAATATTATGGCTTGATAGCTCATTTCTTTTTCTCACTGAATATTATTTCCCATGTATGGATGTACCAAAGTGTGTTTATCAGCCCACCTATTGGATATCTTGGTGCTTCCAAGTTTTGACAGTTATAGAGAAAGCTACTATAAACATTTATGTGCAGGTTTCTGTGTGAGCATAAGTTTCTTAATTCATGTGGGTAAATACCAAGGAGAATGATTGCTGGATTGCATGGCAAGAGTATATTTAATTTGGTAAGACACTGCCAAACTGTCTTCCAAAGTGGCTGTATCCTTTTGGATGCCAACCAGCAATAAATTAGAGCTTCTGTTGCTCCACATCCTTGACAGGACTTGGTGTTGTTGTTGCTTTGGATTTTATCAGTCTAAAAGGTATGTAGTGATAGATGACTGTCATTTTAATTTGTAATCCTTTAATGACATACGATGGTGAGCATATTTTTCTATGCTTATTTGCTCTTTGTGTATCTTGTTTGTTGGGTGTCTGTTTAGACCACTGCCTGCTTTTTAATTATTCTTATTGTTGAGTTTAAAATAGTTCTTTGTTTATTTCGGTTACTAGTCTTTATCAAATTATCAGATACATGTTTTTCAAATATTTTCTCTCAGACTGTGGTTTGTACTGTTTTCTTAATATAATGTATTTTTGATACATATTTCCAACTCTCCAAGAAAGAAAAGGTCTGGAAAAAATACTAAAATGAAGGAGAAATGGAACATAATTTCATGGAGTTAGCTCTGTAGCTGATTCTGCTGAAATTAGTTCTGTTGTGTCCAACTCTGCAGCCCCATGGACTATAGTCCAGCAGGCTTCCCTGTCCATGGAGTTTTCCAGGCAAGATACTGGAGCCAGTTGCCTTTCCTTCTTCAGGGAGTCTTCCTGACCCAGTGATCTGAGTCTCCAGCATTGGCATGAGCATTCTTTATCACTAGCGTCTCCTGAGAATGTCAACTCATCAGAGAGAATCTGCAAACCAATGGTTCTTACCAAAGCAACTGGTTCACAGAACACTTTCTTCTGTTTCTCAACAGTGTACAAAGCCAGTGAAAACTGGTGATACATGTTGAGAGAGAAGTTGTTTGGAGTCAAAGTACTATAACTGCTCTCTTATCTAGCCAGTTCCCCTCAGACAGCTAAACAACTGCACAAGTAATACAAATCAGAAATATTTGACCATTAGAATGTCCTGGTTCACCATGATGCAAAAGAAATGGATTCCATCTACACTTGATTGAAGCAAATAATAGACCAGGAAGATCTGTGGTCACTCAGAAATAAAGAAAGAAAGAACAAAAATGTATGCAAAATTCTAAAAAAAATTAGTGCTGAAAAATAATACAGCATAGAAAATGTAGGGGACAAGAACATTTTAGGAAATGACATAGGAAATAGAAGACATTTTAAGGCACTCCTTTCTACTCTTAATATGCATTCTCTGAAACAAGAGAAAAAGAGGAGATACACTAAGTGAACAGAATATAATAGAAAGGGAGCTGCTAAAATTAAGGAAAAAAAATACCAGCAAAGAGAGGAGTGATCACAAGGGTGTAAATAGTCTTACTTGTGTCAGGTAAACTTTATACATTCTATCTCATATTATTCTATAATAACCCTAAGAATTAGCTACTATTATTATCTCAATTTTACTAACTGAACAAGCTTATTAAGTAAGTGAGTTGCCAAAGGTCACATAAGTGGTAAATCTTAAAGCTGGGATATGAATCCATGCAGCATTGCTCCAGAATCCATATGTTATGTAATATATCAGTAAGGTTAGGCTAAGTCATGCTATACTAGCAAATAGCCCTAAAAAGTATCAGTGGTTCCAAGCACAATCTCTCTCTCTCTCACACTAATTGTGCAGAGCCGATCAGCAGGGAGACCCAAGTCATCAGAGTCATTCAAGGACTAGGGCTAAGAGAGGCTCCATATGGATTCATGCTTCCATGATCACCAATACAAGAGTTAACAACCATGTGGAGTCCTATACCAGCAACAAAATAATCTTGCCAACATGTGATACATGCCACCCATGCTCAGAGTTTTTGGCCAAATATTAAGGAGTGGGGTGGAGAAATGCAATCTTACCATATTCATGGAAGTAAGAGAAAAGTCAGAATATTTGTAAATAAATCTAATGACCATCATGACAGCTTTGCTATAGTGCCACTCCATATGTTATCCTGTCTTTGTATTAGGTCACTACAGAATGTAGGGAAGACCACCACTTCCTTGGTGGTCTGACGGTGGCTAAGTCTCTGCACTCCTAATGCAAGGGTCCCAGGTTCAGTCCCTGGTCAGGGAGCTACATCCCATATGCCACAGCTAAATCCTGCATGCCACAACTAAAAAAATGATCTGACACAGCCAAATCAATAAATTTTTTTAAAAGGTGATGTGGGAAGAGGATTTGAGTAAACATAAAAAATAAAAGACTCTGAGATAAAATATTGACAAAATATAGATTACATAAATGTAGAAAAATAGACATCTAAAATGCATATAACTTGTTTACATGGGTTTCTAAAGGAAAGAACAAACTATTGAAGAAAGCTTTTTTATTGAACTAAAAGAACACTAGAATCTTCAGACCTTAAGAACTCTGTATTCCAATAAATTCCATGAGTTATGTGTTTAATTTCTTAATAGTCAAGGAAAAAGAAATATAAGTATCAATATATAAGAAGGAATCAACATAATCTGGAAATCCTCAACAGTTTTAAAAGACATGGAGCTATGAAATTATCTATAGAGCTCTGAAGAGAGACAGAGTCAAGACAACTATTCCCTACCAGAGTCCAGACAAATATAAGGCCCTGTAGGCCTTCCTGGTGATTTAACCCCCCTCCCCCACTTTGTGTCCTCTGCTTCTTGTTTGTAGGAAAAGTGTTGGTCTCCATGTCCTCCTCGGAGTTTCAAAGAGCAAGCTCAAGAAGTTAATAACTAGGGAAATGGAGGAAGAGAAAGGAAAGGCAGTCAAGCAAGAAAAGTAATAGTAACTTACACCTTAGACTCAATGTGCGTGTCCTCAATAGACGCATCTGAAGACATGGGAATAGCAGTCAAGGAACAGACCAAAATATGGTGAGGAAATAGGTAATGTGAATGTGCTCATTTCCTCATAATTATTCACGATAGTAACTATTGTCCTGCTAAGGAGTACAAAGTAGATGTATAATCTAAAATTATAAATGACATTCCATTAAAAGCAAACTCAAAATATTTTTGATTGATTTAACAAAGAAAATGTATCCAAATCGAAAAGATTAAGAACAAACAAAAGAGCAAGAAAAAGGACTTCACTAGTAGTCCAGTGGCTAAGAATCTGCCTGCCAATGCAGGGGCACAGGTTCGACTCCTGGTTTGGGAGCATGCCACACGCCATGGAGCAACTAAGCCCATGAGCCACAACTACTGAAGCCCACGCCTAGAGCCTGTGCTCTGCAGCACAGTCACCGCAATGAGAAGCCCACACACTGCCATGGAGAGTTGTGCCACCTCACCCATGAGCAGCAGTGACCCAGCGCAGCCAAAAGCAAACAAATAAATAAAATTTTAACAGCAGCAGGAAAACCTAGAAAAGCAAACCAAACAATCATGAAAGAGAACATATAAGAGAACGAAAGGCCTAATGTATTTTCTATAAGCTAATAAATAGAAATCATACAAAATAATGTATTAAAACTGAATGACTTTTGGGTCAAAATAAATAAGTAGAAAAAGTATATATGTATGTATCATAAATTATAAACAATAGTCATCTTAAATAAAAGGAGAGAAAAAGTAATTATAGGCTTTCCTGGTTCCTCATTCTAGGATCATGTCTTACTGAGAACATTTTAACTTTCCAGGCATTTTTTTGGTCAAGTTCACCTCTTACACCAAAGTTAGCAATGTGTGCGTATTATAATTGTACCATTCCAGGTAAAGACTATGACATTTGCTAAGTCTACAGCCAGACATTTTTGCAAAGCAATGGGCTTTGATGCCTCAGGGTTTCATTTGTTTGCTTTGCTTTAAAATTTAGAGAGTTTAGGATGATAATGTGTTCTTCTCTCACTTACAGACCAAAGCTCATGATGGAGTGATGGTGAGGTTCACTGTCAAAGAAAGGGGCTCAGCTTGCCTTTGATGTAAGTAGAGCTCTTTTTTTGGAAAGGTATTAGTTCTCTTAATACATAGAAAAAGAGAGCATGAAGAAGCCAAGTTTCATTTCTAGAGCAGAGTGTAGTGGATTTAAGTTTCAAAGGGGAAATCTTAAACCCAGATGAGAAGAGGAGAGGCAGCAGGGAAGGTGAGTGGACCCAAGTGCTTAGATATGACAGCAGTCAGGGATAAATCGTTCAGTGCTCTGAAAAAATTTTCCTTATGATTTTTCTATATATAAATGTTCAAACCACAGTCTGCAGTGTCTGATAGAAAACCAACTGGACTTTAAGTTAGAAGACTGAATTCTAAGAGTGGGTTTGTGATGAACTGCATGATATGAAGGAAGTCAATTAGCTTGAATGTGCCACTAAAACGGAGATGCTGACTGTTGCCCCATGTCTGCCCCACTGGTTAAATGAGAGCCTCAGATGCAAGATGCTGGTTCTTTTGAAGAAGGCAGTGTAGATAGTATAACATTTACAAACTGGACTTCTCAATAGAATAATCTTTTGAATATACAAATAAATTCAGAGGTTTCTTCCACATGAAATGTGACAATCATTTAAATCTTTGATTTGAGGAGTAAAGCAATGTCTGCCAAGAAATGTCCATAAAATAATGTAGTACATTGGACTGTCAGGAAAACTTTAAGAAAAAACATTACCATGCCAATCCTGGCCTTTTGTAAGTCCAGCAAACAGGCTATCATGTTGAAAGTGTTGCTGAGCAGAAATATTATATTAAAATAGTATCTAGACTGAATACTATCATCTCAAAAATTGTATTTTCTCTCTTTGGATCTTTATATTTCACTTTGCCTATTTACTGATTTCCTTTCATCTGGAGTTTCTCTTTTCTAAGTTATAACTGATTCAGAAAGTGTCAAGTTAAGTTTACTGGAATTAGAAAAGGAGATATGAGAATTTTGCAGCAGTTTTGCAAATGCACATTTATTCCATGTAATGAGAAGGTTTATCATATCAAATCTTTAATAGACCAATTTATTTAACTTTAATGTTGCAAAATGTAAGTAAAGCCTTAGAAGTTAGTTTAGTATGTATGCCTCCACCTCTACTCCCCTGATTTCCACACACCCAAACCCTAGTCAGATGTAAATTCCAGTCCAAGAGCAATCTCTTCCTCTAAACCTTTCCAGATCACTCTCTGACCAAGCTAATCCTTAACCCCCATGAGACTAATCTCTCATACAGCACTTGCCACCTTCTAACTTGTATTTCGTTTATATCTTCCCTTCCTTGCCCAACTTTCAGAAAGCATGACATTTTATCAATTTTCCCATTTAATCCCTTAAATTCAGTGTTTGGCATATACTAGGTGAGTAGATATTCACTAAATGATTTTTAATAAATAATTTAATCCATCTAATTTGATTTAACTGATGCCTGTTGGACTTCCCAGGTGATTTAGTTGGTAAAGAATCTGCAGTCAATGCAGGAGATGCAAGAGACGTAGGTTTCATCCCTGGGTCAGAAGATCCCCTGGAGTAGGAAATGGCAACCCACTCCAGTGTTCTTGCCTGGGAATCCCAGGGACGGGGGAGCCTGGTGGATTGCCATCTATGGGATCGCACAGAGTCGGACACAACTGAAGCGACTTAGCAGCAGCATACATCAACATGAATCATCCGTCGGTATACATATGTTCCCTCCCTCCAGAACCCCCCTCCCTTCTCCCACCCTATCCCACCCCTCTAGATTGTCACAAAGCACCAGCTTTGAGTTAGCTGCAACGTGCAGCAAATTCCCGCTGGTTGTCTATTTTACATATGGCAGTGTACATGTTTCAGTGCTACTCTTTCAATTTGTCCCACCCTCTCCTTCCCTAATGTGTCCACATTTCTGTTCTCTAGGTCTGCGTTTCTATGCTGCCCTGTGGATAGCTTTATCAGTACCATCGTTCTAGATAATATGTGTTAATATGTGATTTTTTTTTTTTCTCTTTCTGACTTACTTCATTCCGTATAATAAGCTCTAGGTTCATTCACCTTATCAAATGTGTTCTTTTTATAGCTGAGTAATAGTCCACTGTATATATGTACTGCAACTTCTATATCCATATCTTTTGGTGGACATCTATGTTGCTTCCATGTCCTAACTATTATAAACAGTGCTGCAGTAAATATTGGGGTATATGTGTCTTTTTTGATGATGGTTTCCTCAGATCCTGATTTCAATTCTTATGGGTATATACCCAGGGGTAAAATTCTTGGATCATATGTTAGCTCAACATGTAATTTTTCCCGTACTATTGTTCCATAGTAACATACCATTTTACATTCTTGCCAACAGTGTTCAAGGATATCAGTTTCTCCATATCTTCATCAATCCTTGTAATTTTTTTGTTTTTCAATAATAAGCATTCTAACAGGTGTGAAATGATAAGTCATTGTGGTTTGAATTTGTATTTTTCTGATGATTAGTGATGTTGAGCACATTTTCACATACCTGGTGACCATTTGCATTTCTGTTTTGAAAAGCAGCTATTCAGGATCTTTGCCTATTTTGAAATCTATTTATTAATTTAATTATTTATGCATCTTATTACTCGCTGTTGGCTTGTAGGAGTTTTTTCTTAATATATTTTGGATGTTAACCTCTTATCAGATAAAAGTTTGTAAATATTTCCTCCTAGTTCATAGGTTGCCTTTTCACTTCTTTAATTGTTTCCTTTGCTTTGCCTTTACTTTTTTCTAAAAAATGTTTCTGTGACATTTTCTCTTTTCAAAATCTGCAATATGTGATGCTGATTTATACTGTAGTAATTTATCTTATTTTTAATTCTTTATGTTCTTTCATTTTAAAAAATTTATTTTAGTTTATAAATCTCTAGTTATCATTTTCAGTAATACAATAGTATCTTTCAGTCCTTCTGTGCTGTCCACTCATATTTGTTGTCATCATTTACATATTTTCATTTCATGTTTAATTTATATTTTTGACCCATTAACTTTTTGGTTAAAATGCATATAATCTGACATTTCATATTTCTATTTTTATTCTTATTAATTTTATATTTTCCAAATTTATTTTTGAAGTTTTATTTACTTTTAATGTTTTATTCTTTGAAAAACATTAAAAATATTTTATACTTAAATTTTACACTTAAATGGCTACATGATGAGCCACCATTATCACAGTAATTCTTATTTTGTTTTTTATTTATTTATTTTGATTAATCTTTTTATTGGCTGGAACATGTATTCAACAAGTTTTATTTTCCGGACCGAGCATAGTAGTTTCTGATCCTTTCCATATGTAGGAATATATTTATACATGAGGACAATTTGACCTATTTTATATACTTATAATTGTTATTACCTTCCCAGGTGGCACTAGTTGTAAACCTTTCTGCCAGTGCAGGAGATGTAAGAGATGCGGGTTGGATCCCTTGGTCAGGAAGATCCCCTGGAAGAGGATCATTCCAATATTCTTGCCTGAAAAATCTCATGGACAGAGAATTGTGGAGGGCCATGGTCCATAGGGTCACAAAGAGTCAGACATGACTGAAGTGGCTTAGCAAGCATGCCTTTTTAAATGTAAAGTTTTATAGATATTTCCCTTTCTGTCAGGCCACCAATATAAAAACTCCAGAGTACACAGAATTTCTCTAAGTGGTTTGATATTGAAACAGTATCTTTGTGGAGTATACTTTAGAAATATCGATCTAATTAGTGGCTTCAACTCTAGTAAAAATTACATTTGCATGAATCATCATCAGTTGCACATGCAAACTGATCTGATTTAAGTACCATTATGGTTGATTCAATCAAATGGACATAAGTAGTAGTTTTGGACTGACTTCAGTTGTTTCATCACCAGTTCTTTGGGATAACCAAATAAACTTCAGAAAGCATTTTCTAATATTTATTCTGTTTTTGAACCCACTCCAGTGTTCTTGCCTGGAGAATCCCAGGGACGGGGGAGCTTGGTGGGCTGCCGTCTATGGGGTCGCAGAGAGTCGGACACGACTGAAGCGACTTAGCAGCAGCAGCAGCATTCTGTTTTTGAGGGAGCTGGCAGTTGGCTACAGCTACGATATCTTAGAGAAACAAGAAAGCGCAGATTAAACATTTCTTGTGGATTAGTATATGTATATGCCCATACATATATACATATGTATATGTGAGTAGCAACTGTAAACCTTTCTCAACAAGTTTTTAGAAATATCTGTCTTCAAGTCAAGAAGTATTAGCAGCCACTACCAAGGGTGCAGTGTCTATGTAAAATATCTGTTCCAGACGTATCACTGTGTGTGAATATGACTAGAAATATTCATAGTATATTAAAATAAAAAAGAAAACGGAAGATGGTAGTATCTTAATAAAGCATATTTATAGTGAATCATCATGTTTTTCAACTCTTGACTAATGTTCCTCTTTTTTCTGTGTTGAGAACTCACATTGCTCCACAAGTTACAAACCTCAGAGTGTTTTCTTTGCTTTTTTCCCTCATATTCTTGGTGAGCCACGAGCACTGAATCAATCCTTATAAAACAGCCAATCAATCTGGTAGTAAACACTCAGCTTCAAATTTGTAGATTTAATTATTTGGTTATTTGTCTTCCTTTTAGAAGGTATAAACAGATGGAGCTTCTTATTGTATCAGACATATATTTATTATGTAAAAAGTATTTCTAAATGTAAAGAAATGAAATACATAATCCTAGGACAAAATATGTAGCTCAGTTGATAAAGAATCTGCCTGCAATGCAAGAGACCTGGGTTCAATCCCTGGATTGGGAATATTCCCCTGGAGAAGGAATCTAGCCTGGAGAATTCCATCAACAGAGGAACCTGGCAGGCTACAGTCCACGGGGTCCCAAAGAATTGGACATGACTGAGAGACTTTCACACAGGACAAAATACCTTATATTCTTTCTTCTTTGCAATTCCCTTCACTTTTTCTTTTGAATTTTATTGTTGTATGAATTAATAATCTCCTCTCCCCACACCCAATATTCTGCTTCCCTTTCTTCTCTTTCTGATTCTCATTCTTTCTATTCTCCAGCCAGGTTCCCCTCCCTCTGGCATTTTTTGCAATTGTTCACTAAGTATGAAATAAGTTCTCTCTCCTGCTGCAGCTGCTACTCCAACCCCTGCTGCACTAAACTGACACTTGGGCAAGCAATGGCTCTCCTCAGTCACTTCGAAGCTGCTACTTCCAGAAATGTCGATTTAGTGCAGCGGGGGATGAGCTGCCAGCTGCAGAAGTAGGGCACAGAAAAACTCAACAGAAATCTCTGTCTCCCCTCTCTCTATGTGATATTTAGTAGGAGGAAGGGGAGGAAAGGACCACAAGAACCAGGGATTAAAAAATGTGAAATAATAAGAAAGCACCAGGACAAACACTGGGGTTGAAAAACAAGCAGTTTAATGTAACTTGTAGCAGATTTATGGGTGAGCTAGAAGAAGACAAAGTGTAAATGGAGGATGCTTCTCCTAAGTCGCTTCAGTCGTGTCTGACTCTATGTGACCCCATAGATGGGCAGCCCACCAGGCTCCCCCGTCCCTGGGATTCTCCAGGCTAGAACACTGGAGTGGGTTGCCATTTCCTTCTCCAGTGCATGAAAGTGAAAAGTGAAAGTGAAGTCGTTCAGTCGTGTCTGACTCCAGCGACCCCATGGACTGCAGCCCGCCAGGCTCCTCCATCCATGGGATTTTTCCAGGCAAGAGTACTGGAGTGGAGTGCCATTGCTTCCTCCGAAATGGAAGTTACCTTCTATTTACTTGGTTTAAAAACTAGCTGAAAATATTGAAAAATCTGAATGTCTTATCCTTTTTGGGTGATGTGTATTTGTTGGTCGTGGCGATTTCCTTAAACAACCCCCCGATTACATAAATATCCTACTGATTTGGGTGAGAAATCAACAATCTGCAATAGGAAACATGTGTAAGCTCTCAACTTTCCTTGGCAAGTCTTGCATTTCCTTTCCTGTTGACATAAATACCTACTCTGCTTAATTAAAAGTCCTCTGCGTACATTAACACTCCAGGCATCCCAGTTAACTATAAACTCCATAGGTAACACTTCCACACCTCCAATAAAAGTGTAGCTATTTGTAAGTGTACATATTCTAAAGAGAGAGGGGGAGGTTTATTTTTTCGGAATATTCCCACCTCTGTTCCCCTCTATTAATTCAGATAATTTTCTCTATTTTTGCGAATATAGGATCTGTTCTACCATGACTAGAGATAGAATATAAAGGATGAACTCCAAAATGCTACGTGCAAGGTATTTTTATTGCATACATTGAGATTTTTTTTAAAATAACCATTTTCAAGAAAGGTTTGTTTCAAAAGTGACACTGTAGAAGCAAAAAATGCAAGTGTTCCTTATGCTGGATTTTGACCATTGTATTCATTATGCTCTCTTTGAGGTCAATTGCTATGGTAATTTGCTTTTCATATGAAATGTAAAATGGAAGGGTCTTTTGTGTCAGGGAGTTCTGATATAGCTCCTTTAGAAGAACCTAGTATCTAGGTCAGTTGGCTTTCTTAAACTTGAAATATATGAGATCTTTGATAGTGTAGTATCATGACTGCAGGACGTAGATTAAAGGAGAAAGGGGCTTTTACTGAGACAACTGGAAAAGAAAACTTAATATATTGACTTAGTTTTATCTCCTAATACGGGAAAGACCCAGGATATGATTTTACCAATGTGTTCCTTTTCCTCCTCTATGACTCCCTTTGTTGTAGCTACGCATTCCGGGAAACAATCTCACTCAGAAGGACAATGCAGACAGTGGAGTGCAGTGTATTACACCGGGGCGCCCAAGGCAGAGTCTCCTCTTAGCCAAGGACCCTGACCAGCATTTGTGAAAATCTTTTATGCCCTATGTGTACATGTCTGAACCCACCACTCCAAATTCCTTGAGACTTATATAAACCAAGGAAAATACAATCCCAGTAACCCCATGATTCACGTGCTATGTGCTCATGTGCTCAATTAGCCAATAATCAATAAAGCTGAGGTTACACTCCAATAGATACAGAAAAATTTATGGCCTGTTCGGAGAAAGGGGTGATTAGTGTATGTTTTCTCTTAGGCAATGAGTAACCTAGATTCGATCTTCAAGGTTCCCCTGTTTGGAGGGGGTCTTATCCTTCTGTTGTTGTTTTCATAGGCATTAAACACAGAGTTCAGAGTCCATTGGAAAGGTGGCCGAGCATGATCAGCATGAACAGGCCTAAGATGGAGTTCAGGCCCTATGAATTCCTTCTTCACTTTGTTTATTAAATATACTTTAAAATATATCTTAGATACCTATTAAGTGTTTATTTAAATCTATTTAAATAGACACCATTACTAGGGCCTAACAGAATATAAAAGAAAGTGGTGATATGTCCATCAATTGAGGAAGGTATAATTATCTGATCAGTGAAAGGATAGTGTTAATTAGGAAATGCTTCTCGGAACAAGTGGACTTTGGAGAATGCTTTAGATTTAAAAGAGAAAAAGTTAGATTCTGGAGAAAAAGAAAATATGGGCCGTGGAAATTCAAAATCAAGTGTGAGGGGATTGACAAACTATCCAACTTCCCAGAAATGGAGAGACAAGAAAGATGAAGATGATAGCTGCTGTGGGAATAATAAAGGACTTAGACAAACTGATAAAGTCCTTAAAATTAGGTTGCATAGTTTGAAGAGGAAAATTAAAATTTTACTTCCTTCTCCTGCCTCTGTAACTCAGCTTGCTCCTCACAAAGTCTAGATCATGTAGGTCTCAGAAAGCGGGGACTCACAATTCTAGGAACTGGAGCTTATCTCACTCACTCTTGTCCTGCTCTTTGCAATTGCCCTAGGCCCTGCAAACCCACAAACCCACTTAATCATGCCTGTCCATGTATAAAAACCCTGTAACCCCTTTGTTTGGAGCTCAGAGCTTGGAGTGTTAACTCCTTTGGGCCCGCTGGTGTAATAAATCTGAGTTCTCCAGCTCTCTGAGTGTGGTGTTTGGTTTCTCGAGTACTGATTTCTGCAACATTTCTGGAGGCCCCATGCCAGCAAGATTCCAACCATGCCAGCCCTTTGAGCCACCAGACTGGTGGCTTGGCCAGGTTGGAGCAGAGGAGCCCCAAGGCGAACAAGGAGGTGCACCTCTTGATGGTATTCTGGGTTCTCTTTCAGACCAGCGTTCCCACTCTCTGGACAGTTGAGCCCCGACTCATTAAAGGGACAGAGCAACTCACCAGAAATGGCCCTGGATAGGGTAAGGCCTGGGGCTGGTCTGCAGTCAGGAAATCCTAATCCAGCTGGATCCCACCCTGCAAGGCTGGTCCAGGTTGGGGGTTTATACCGACCTGCCAACGCTAAGAGAGGTCTTACATCTCTCTTGGGAGAGTGGCCAGGCAGATGAAAATGAATGTGGATGAGTGTGTGGCCTGGTTCGCTTGTGCTTCAGGCTCGATTGTGTGGCTTCATGGCCTTCACGGCTACGGAGTCCGAGTGGGCCCTAGCTTGCGGTTCCATGGTGGCCTCACACAGCTCAAGGCAGTGTCTGCCTCTGGGGGACCCAGTCCCTCCCTGCGAGACAGATCCAGACCAGGGGTTTATACGGATCCACCAATGCTAGGAGGCACCCAAGTTTCCCCCAGGGATGTGGTCAAACAGGCATCTAAAATCCTCCTCTTTTGAGGGGGCACCCATCCTTGTTTGTCTTTGTGCCACTAACTCGCAGGATACACAGGGAGGGAAAAATTATTGGTTACCGGTTATTCTTCTGTTGACTGACTCCTTGAGCTGACATCTAAGAGATTAGGTTTTCCTCAAAACCCTGCCAAGTAGATTACATTTGTCAACATGAGGGGAATTTCCTCTAAGCCAACAGCTTTAGATTGCATTATAAAGAACTTTAAGAAGGGCTTTGTAGGAGACTTCGGAGTCAAGATGACCCCCAGGAAGCTTCATGATTTATGTGAACTCGATTGGCCATCGTTTGAATTTGGATGGCCACCAGAGGCCGCCCACTGTCCAAGCAGTACACCAGATAGACACTGGACTCCAGGACATCCAGATCAGGTTCCATACATAGACTCCTGGCTTCTAATAGCACAGACCCTGCCCCCATGGGCAAGATTTTGTAGGAATGAACAAGACCAGAGTAGAGTATTTGTGGCACAACCACTCAGATAAAAGAAAGAAGGGGAAAAACCTATATTCCAGCGAGATGCAGTGGAAGACCCACTACTGCCCCTGAAATACTTTCCCCTGACTCCACAAGCCCCAGCACAGCCAGAGCCAGACCCATTGCCAGACAGTCCACCTTCCTCCATGTCCCCCACACCACCTCATGAGCAAGACTCCAGCCCCAAGCCAGTAGGGAAGTAGCTCCGCTCGGCCAAAAAAATCTAACCAGCTGGCCGTGGCCCGTCAGATGCCACTGTGAGAAACTCAAGGTCCTCAACAAGTGAACAAGGATGGCAACACCATAATCCAGCATACTCTGATAAATCACAGGCTATGATGGACCTCCCAGAGTTCATTTTCTACACCCATCAGCCGACGACTGGGATGACTGTCACCAGCTCCTTATGTCTCTCTTCACCATTGAGGAAAGATGATGCATCTCGACAGAAACCCAAATATGGCTCTGAAGACAAGCCCCTGCAGAGGTCTTAGATGTAGAAGGATGGGCATGAGAAGCAATGCCAGAGATGGGACCTAACTGGGATTTCAATATCAGAGAAGGACAAGAATTCTGGGTTTTTACCATGATGCCCTTCTCCATGGACTTCGAGTGGGAGCCAAAAAGCCCACCAATATGTCCAAAATTACAATAATAATAATTAAAAAACCCCAGTTGAGGCCCCCACCAATTTCTGTGAAAGACCGTGTGAAGCATTCTGGACATACATCCCGTTTGACCTGGAGACAGTTGAGAATCAACAGATGATTAACACTGCCTTTGTGGCTCAATCCTGTGCAGATATCCAGTGAAAACTCCAAAAGCTGAAAGGCTTCCCTGGGGTGAACACCACACAGCTCCTGGAGGTAGCAAATAAAGTCTTTGTGAACTGAGACTGTGAAGCCCAGTGAGAAGCAGATTAAAAAATGAAACAGAAAGCAGCCCTGCTAGCAGCAGCAATGAGGAGCTCAGGTCCAGTGAAACAGGCGGTTCCCTCTTGGAAAGTGGAAACCAAGAAGAGACCATCACTGTGCTAGGACCAGTGCGCCCATTGAAAAGAGACCGAACACTGGAGGAAAGAGTGCCCCATCGCAGAGGGATATCTAAAGGGTCAAAGAAGTTCAGTCAACCCAACAAAGGAAGGTACCAGCCTGAGCTGGCTGTCCAAAACCTTATCGGCCTGGCTGGAACAGAATCAGACAAGGGAAGACCGGGCTCCCTGATCCTGGGCCTCCAGGAGCCCACGGTCACGATGAAAGTAGAGGGCCAGTCAATGACTTTTATGGTGGATGTGGAGCTGAACACTTCATGGTAACCACACCTGTGGCTCCCCTCACAGGCCGAACAGCAACTACTGTTGGGGCCACAGGTGACATGGCAGCCCGCTCATGTTGCAAGGTCCGTTTATCAGCTAGGGGGCCATCTGGTGACGCATGAATTTCTGTACTTACCGCAATGCCCTGTTCCTCTGCTAGGTAGAGACTTCCTGACAAAACTGGGGCACAAATCACATTTGTCCCCAGAAAGCCTGCAAGCCTCACCTTGGGGAACCAATTGGCTCTGATGATGGCCATGACAGTGCCCAGGGAAAATAATGACATCTCTATTCCTCAAGGAGGAAACAAATAAATCCCCCCAGACTGGTAAAAGAATTCCCTGATGTCTGGGCAGAGAAGGGGCACCCAGGTTTGCCGAAAACCATGCCCTCTTTGTAGTGGACCTGAGGCCAGGAGCCACTCCTGTTAGACAAAAACAATATCCAGTACCATGGGAGGCATGCCTGGGAATTTGGGACCACATCCAGCACCTGCAAGATGCCGAGATCATAACTGAATGTCAGTCTCCCTGGAATACTCCGCTCTCCAGTCAAAAAGTCTGGAGGGAATGACAACTGCCCTGTCCAGGACCTCTATACCATCAACAGTGCAGTGATCACCATCCATTCAGTGGTCCCAAATTTGTACACTCTCCTGAGTCTCTTACCTGTTCAGGCAAGTTGGTTCACCTGCCTTGATCGCAAGGACACATTCTTCTGCCTCCAGCTGTCACCAGCCAGCCAGTCCTTGTTTGCCTTTGAATGGGAAGACCCATACACCAGGAAAAAGACACAGCTGATTTGGACTCGACTGTCACAGGCTTCAAAAACTCACCTACCCTGTCTGGTGAAGCCCTGGATGCAGACCTTGCTGCCTTTTCCAGAGAAACTTTAAACTGCACCCTACTCCAGTGTGTGGATGACATGTTACTAGCCAGTACCACCCAAGAGGACTGCTGTAGAGGCACCAAAGCCCTGTTGGCTCTACTCTCCAACACAGGGTAAGAGGTGTCATGGAAAAAGGCTCAGATCTGCAGACAGGAGGTCAAATACCTGGGGTTTGTCAACTTAAAAGAGCATCAGGTGCTTGGAAATGAGAGGAAGCAAGCCATCTGTTCAATACCTCCGCCCAACACCAAGAAAGAAGTCCGTGAGTTCCTCAGGGCTGCTGAATGTTGCCAGATCTGGATATCAGGTTTCTCTGAAATTGCCAAGTCTTTGTTTAAAGACACAGCAGTGTCTAATAAGGACCCCTTAGAGTGGGGACCTGACAGGAAAAGGCCTTTGAGGAGATAGAGAATTTGACCAGCACTCCAGCATTGGGGTGCCAGATGCGATATGGGACTTTAACCTCTTTGTACATGAGAAAAATCACACTGCACTGGGGGTCCTCACACACAAAGAAGCGACTGAACTGAACTGACTGTCTAGTTACATACCCGTCCACATGACTGGATCCAGTGGCACAGGATGGAAACCATGCCTCCGGGCATTAGCTGCCACTGTGGTTTTGATCAGAGAAGCAGATAAGCTTACTCTAGGACGAAATATAAGTGCACAGGTTCCCCATGCTGTTACTGCCCTGATGAACAGTATAAGTGGCTGACCAACTCTAGGATGACTCACTATCAAGGACTGCTTTGTAAAAACCCATAGGTCCAACTAGAGACTAAGCGAACGCTGAACCCCACCACCTTTTTACCTACAGAAGCAGGAATGCCTGATCATAACTGTGAGGAGGTCATAGATGAAATTTACTTGAGCTGGCTGGACCTGATGGACATTCCCCTCCAGAACCCAGAACTGGAACTGTTCACTGATGGAAGCAGTTTCGTCAAAGATCTGCAGTGCAAAGCAGGCTCTGCCATAGCAACAGCTGATGAGATAGTGAAGGCTGAGGCTTTGCCACAAGGGTGGTCAGCATGACAGGCTGAGCTATGGGCACTTGCCCAGGCCCTAAGGCATGCCGAAGGAAAACGAGTCAACATCTATACTGATTTGTTATGCCATTGCTACTCTACATGTACATGGAGCCATTTATAAAGAAAGGGGACTATTGACAGTGGGGTGCAGGGAGATTAAAAACAAAAAAGAAATCCTTCAGCTGTTGCAAGCAGTCTGGAAGCCTTCCCAAGTGGCAGTCATTCATTGTAAAGGCAATCAGTGAGGAACTTATCCAATCAGCAAAGGAAATCCGTTGGCTGACCAGGCAGTCAAGGAGGTGGCAACCCAACCAAGCCCCACAGTGGGCCCTGAGTCAATCTTTAAGGTCCTCTTGGTACCAGAATTGCCTCTGTCCCTGAGATACACCAAGGAAGATCATGGGCTCTAAATGAAGGAGGAATAAAAGAAAAGGAAGGCTGGAGGAAGCTCCCAGACCAAAGACTCTTTATCCCCAGGAATATAGCAATCCAGCTGGTAAAACAACATAATGAGACAACTCATTTAGGAAAAACTGGTCTGGAGAATTTACTGAGCCGCTACTATCTCACTCCTAAGCTCTCAACCTTGTGTGCCCAGATCAGGGTTAGATGTGTGACTTGTGTGCAAAACAATGCCAGCCAAGGACCAAGACCCAACCCAGGGGTGTAGATAGCTGGGACACTGCTCTTTGAAGATCTTGTAATGGACTTTACTTAAGTCAAGCCATATAGGGGCTATAATCTCAAGCTATAGGGGCTATAAGTATTTGCTTGTGGTAGTCTGCACCTACTCGGGATGGGCTGAACCCTACCCCCCACACACTGAACAGGCACAAGAAGTGGCCAAGGCCTTACTAAGATACATACTCCTGAGATATGGGCTGCCTCTCTCTATAGGGTCTGACAATGGGCCAGTTTTTGTGTTTGAGATAATCCAAACTTTATCTAGGACACTGGATCAAGCTTCACACTGCTTATAAGCCACAGAGCTCAGGAAAAGTTGAACGCATGAACTGGGGCCTCAAGACTACATGAGCTAAACTCTGCCAGGAGACCCAGTTATCTTGGGCCAACATGTTACCCTAGCCTTACTCTGAGCCTGATGCACCCTGAGGTCTTCAGGCTATTCTCCCTTTGAGAGCTTATATGGGAGAATGCCCCCAGTGATAGGGAAACTCAAGGGAAACCCCCCAAAACTAGCTACTAGGTGTCCCGACACCTCCAGGCCCTGGGAAAAGTCTTCCACAGTATCTCCTGAGAAACCTTAGAAAGGACACATTCCTTTGGACAATTAGGTTCATCTCTATCAGCCAGGAGATGAGGTATGGGTTAAAGATGAGAAAAAAGAACCACTTTAGCCAGTTTGGACAGGCCCTCGCATGGTCGTCCTGGCAAGCCCCACTTCTGTTAAAGTTACAGCATATCCCTTGGATGCACCATGCCAGAGTCAAGAAGGCAGTGGTTTCCTATCATGAGAATGCCTGGAAAAGAGTTTGGGACCCCAAAACCCCTCAAGTTCTGGTTCCCAAAACAACAGCCCTCACCCACGAAAGACGCTGAGCCTTGCTCTAGTCATTCTGGAAGCTGACTAGTCCGTGCATGGCAGAAGCCTGAGTATTCTTCAGTCTTGCTCCAGCCACACTCCAGCAGCTGGCTGATCAATGCACAGTGGAAGCTTGAGGATCTGGCTATCAAAATATCAATGGATTTTCACTGTCAACCCTGAACTCTATCCCTGATTGGTATTATTACTGTACTCTTTGCTACAGGACTAGCTTCAGTCACAACCCAGGACTGGGATTTTGGTCAGAAACTGCGGTTAGCTGTCTGTTATCTCACTGTAGTGGGAAGCCTCATTCTTATTAAGTGTCTCTTATGATCAGTTCTCTCTATTAACTAAATGGCTCCACAGTTTAACTGACCCCCCTTCACAATAGGCTCAGTTGCTATAGCCGTGACAATCCAAAGATGGGGAGAAAACCTTTTGCTAGTGTTTGGTTATCTGTTATGTGCAGGCTGCTTTGCAGGCTTTTGGTGTCCCTTGCTCTAACAGGTGGTGCCGTTGCTTATCCATTATGCACCTGTCAACATTACAGTCAAACCTTAGGAAATTGCTTACTTTACCATCAGCTAGAACAATGTATAGATAACCAATCCTACCAGCTGATCACCTACTGCCTTCATGACCATGAGATGCATATCCAGGGGCCTGGGTGCCAAATATGCTTCCCAGTCATGCCCCCCACTGCTCCTACCTTTCCCCCACCAGAGGATCCAAAGCCCGGGTGGTATCCTGACACCATGGCATTGCCATCATGCCCCTGTACGTCTGTTTACATGCCATGGAGATGTTATAACCCAGAACAGGTGTCTGTCTGTCAAGTAAATGGAGAAACCTACTGGGAAGGGACAATAATGTAGACAAAATTATGGACCAAATTTGTCTAAAAAATCAGGCTCTGCCTGTTGGCAGTGTGACCCAGGTTACAGAGCTAACTCCTTCTTAGACCCTCATCTGTACCAGGTTCTCAACACAACTCATCACCTTCTTAATGACACCAACCCCCAGCTGGCCAGGAATTGCTGGTTTTGCTTACCCTCAGGAGCTTCACGGTACTTAGCTACATCAGTGCCATTAAATAATGCAACAGCCATGGGAACTCCTATAGACCCATCCTTACAAGGGCCAGTCTTAAGGGCAATTGAGTTAATTCAAAAGGCTCCAGAATGCTTTACAAATGATGGAGGAACTGAGCCTGTAGGCAATTTAGCCAGGGACCAGTGTAATCAAACTTTAAAAGGTGAGTGGCCCACTTATCCTCCCACAAGCACAATATGGTACTGCCCCCCATCAAGGCTTTTTCTTTGTTTGTGGGACAGATGCTTACTTATGTCTACCAGTCAGTTGGATGGGTATCTGTAACTTAGCTCTCCTTACTCCCCAGAAGAATATTGTCCCTAACAACCAGACTCTCACTGTACATCTGGCAGGACATACACAGTCAAAAAGAGTCATGCAATTTATACTGCTACTAGTTGGTCTAGGAATCATGGCTGGAATAGGTATGGGAATAGGAGGAATTGCTTCATCAACCACTTTTTACCATATATTATCCACAGACTTCACAGATGACATTGAGAAAGTCGCCAACTCTTTAGTGGCCTTACAAGACCAACTAGACTGCCTGGCTGAGATGATCTTATAGAATAGGAGAGGGCTAAACCTACTGACAGCTGCAAAGGGAGGACTCTGCCTCTTCTTAAATGAAGAACATTGCTTTTATGCAAATCAATCAGGAATAGTTAGAGACATGGCCCAACAGCTAAGGGAATGAATCATAAAAAGGAGAGAGGAACTAGCAAATTTCTAGGGTAACTAGGACAATATCTGGAGCTGAGCATCGTGGCTTCTCCCTTTAACTGGTCCTCTTATCATGTTCTTTGTGGTGCTCTTATTTTGCCCTTGATTCTCAATGCAATGATCAAGTTCATAACCTCTTGGATTGAATCCATAAAGTTACAAATGGTAATAGCTCAATATAGCCCCCTAAATGATGGGGACAAAATGTGGTCCACTGGAAAAGGGAATCACAAACCACTTTAGTATTCTTACCTTGAAAATCCTAAGAAGAGTATGAAAAGGCAAAAAGATAGGACACTGAAAGAGGAACTCCCCAGGTTGGTAGGTGCCCAATATGCTACTGGAGATCAATGGAGAAATAACTCCAGAAAGAATGAAGGGATGGAACCAAAGCAAAAACAACACCCAGTTGTGGATGTGACTGGTGATGGAAGTAAAGTCTGATGCTGTAAAGAGCAATATTACATAGGAACCTGGGATATTAGGTCCATGAAACAAAGCAAATTTGAAGTGGTCAAACAGGAGATGGCAAGAGTAAACATCGACATTTTAGGAATCAATGAACTAAAATGGACTGGAATGGGTGAATTTAACTCATATGGCCATTATATCTACCACTGTGGGCAAGAATCCCTTAGAAGAAATGGAGTAGCCCTCATAGTCAACAAAAGAGTCTGAAATGCAGTACTTGGATGCAATCTCAAAAACGACAGAATGATCTCTGTTCATTTCCAAGGCAAACCATTCAATATCTAAGTAATCTAACTCTATGCCCAGGCCAGTAATACTGAAGAAGCTGAAGTCTAACAGTTCTATGAAGACATACAAGACCTTTTAGAACTAACACCCAATAAAAGATGTCCTTTTCATTATAGGGGACTGGAATGCAAATGTAGAAAGTCAAGTAATACCAGGAGCAACAGACAAATTTGGTGTTGGAGTACAGAATGAAGCAGGTCAAAGGCTAATAGAGTTTTGGCAAGAGACTGCACTGGTCATAGCAAACACCCTCTTCAAACAACACAAGAGACATCTCTACACATGGACATCACTAGATGGTCAATAGCAAAATTAGATGGGTTATATTCTTCGCAGCCAAAGATGGAGAGGCTCTAAACAGTCACTAAAACAAGACTGATAGCTGACTGTGGCTCAGATCATGAACTCCTTATTGCCAAATTCAGACTTAAATTGATGAAAATAGGGAAAACCACTAGACCATTCAGGTATGACCTAAATCAAATCCCTTACAATTATACAGAGGAAGTGAGTAATAGATTCAAGGGATTAGATCTGATAGAGTGACTGAAGAACTATGGACTGAGGTTCATGACATTGTACTGGAACCTCCAGGCAAGGATCAAGGTAATCCCCCAAGTAAATGAAATGCACAAAGGAAAAACGGTTGCCTGAGGAGGCCCTACAAATAGCTATGAAAAGAAGAGAAGCAAAAGCCAAAAGAGAAAAGAAAAGGTATACCCATTTGAATGCAGAGTTCCAGAGAATATCAAGAAGAGATAAGAAAGTCTTCCTCAGAGATCAATGCAAAGAAATAGAGGAAAACAATAGAATGGGAAAGACTAGAAACCTCTTCAAGAAAATTGAAGATATCAAGGAAACATTTCATGCAAAGATGTGCACAATAAAAGACAGAAATGGTATGGACCGAACAGAAGCAGAAGAGATTAAGAAGAGGTAGCAAGAGTACACAGAAACACTATATATAAAAAAAATCTTCGTGACCCAGATAATCATGATGATTAATCATGATAATCATGATCACTCACCTAGAGTCTGACATCCTGGAATGTGAGGTCAACTGGGCCTTAGGAAGCATCACTATGAACAAAGCTTTTAGAGGTGATGGAATTCCAGCTGAGTTATTTCAAATCCTAAAACATGATACTATGAAAGTGCTGCACTCAATATGCCAGCAATTTTGAAAAACTCAGCAGTAGCCACAGGACTGGAAAAGATCAGTTTTCATTCCAATCCCAAAGAAAGCAATGTCAAAGAATGCTCAAACTACCACACAACTGCACTCATCTCACATGCTAGTAAAGTAATGCTCAAAATTCTCCAAGCCAGGCTTCAACAGTACATGAACCATGAACTTCTAGATGTTCAAGCTGGATTTAGAAAAGACAGAGGAATCAGAGATCAAGTTGCCAACATTTTTTGGATCATCAAAAAAGCAATCACATGCTAGTAAAGTAATGCTCAAAATTCTCCAAGCCAGGCTTCAACAGTACATGAACCATGAACTTCTAGATGTTCAAGCTGGATTTAGAAAAGACAGAGGAATCAGAGATCAAGTTGCCAACATTTTTTGGATCATCAAAAAAGCAAGAGAGTTCCAGAAAAACATCTGCTTTATTGACTGTGCCAAAGCCTTTGACTCTGTGGATCACAACAAACTGTGGAAAATTCTGAAAGAGATGATGGGAATACCAGACCACCTGACCTGCCTCTTGAGAAACCTATATGCAGGTCAGGAAGCAACAGTTAGAACTGGACATGGAACAAAAGACTGGTTCCAAATCGGGAAAGGAATACATCAAGGCTGTATATTGTCACCCTGCTTATTTAACTTATGTGCAGGGTACATCATGAGAAATGCTGGGCTGGATGAAGCACAAGCTGAAATCAATATTTCCAGGAGAAATATCAATAACTTCAGATATGCAGATGACACCATCTTTATAGAAGAAAGTGAAGAAGAACTAAAGAGTCTCTTGATGAAAGTGAAAGAGGAGAGTGAAAAAGTTGGCTTAAAGCTCAACATTCAGAAAACTAAGATTATGACATCTGGTCCCATCACTTCATGGCAAATAGATGGAGAAACAATGGAAACAGTGACAGACTTCATTTCTTTGGGTTCCAAAATCACTGCAGATGGTGATTGCAGCCATGAAATTAAAAGACGTTTGCTCCTTGGAAGAAAAGTTATGACCAACCTAGACAGCATATTAAAAAGCAGAGACATTACTTTGCCAACAAAGATCCATCTAGTAAAGCTATGGCTTTTGCAGTAGTCATGTATGGATGTGAGAGTTGGACTATAAAGAAAGCTGAGCACTGAAGAACTGATGCTTTTGAACTGTGGTGTTGGAGAAGACTCTTGGGAGTCCCTTGGACTGCAAGAGATCCAAGCAGTCCATCCTAAAGGAAATCAGTTGAATATTAATTGGAAGGACTAATGCTGAAGCTTCATAAAACCATTCAACTTCAGCTTCTTCAGTGTAACTGGTTGGGACATAGACTTGGATAACTGTGATATTGAATGGTTTGCCTTGGAGACAAGCAGAGAGCATTCTGTCGTTTTTGAGATTGCATCCAAGTACTGCATTTCAGACTCTTTTGTTGACCATGATGGCTACTCCATTTCTTCTGAGGGATTCCTGCCCACAGTAGTAGATATAATAGTCATCTGAGTTAAATTCACCCATTCCAGTCCATTTTAGTTCCCTGATTCCTAGAATGTCGACGTTCACCCTTTCCATCTCTTGTTTGACCACTTCCAATTTGCCTTGATTCATGGACCTGACATTCCAGGTTCCTATGCAATATTGCTCTTTACAGCATCGGATCTTGCTTCTATCACCAGTCACATCCATAAATGGGTATTGTTTTTGCTTTGGCTCCATCCCTTCATTCTTTCTGTAGTTATTTCTCCACTGATCTCCAGTAGCATATTGGGCACCTAATGACCTGGAGAGTTTCTCTTTTGGTATCGTATCATTTTGCCTTTTCATACTGTTCATGGGGTTCTCAAAGCAAGAATACTAAAGTGGCTTGCCATTCCCTTCTCCAGTGGACCACATTCTGTCAGACCTCTCCACCATGACCCACCTGTCTTGGGTTGCCCTGCAGGCATAGCTTGGTTTCATTGAGTTAGACAAGGGTGTGGTCCTAGTGTGATCAGATTGACTAGTTTTCTGTGAGTATGATTTCAGTGTGTCTGCCCTCTGATGCCCTCTTGCAACACCTACCATCTTACTTGGGTTTCTCTTACCTTGGGCGTGGAATATCTCTCACGGCTGCTCCAGCAAAGCACAGCTGCTTCTCCTTACCAGTTAGAACTGGACATGGAACAACAGACTGGTTCCAAATAGGAAAAGGAGTACGTCAAGGCTGTATATTGTTACCCTGCTTATTTAACTTCTATGCAGAGTACATCATGAGAAACGCTGGACTGGAAGAAACACAAGCCGGAATCAAGAGTGCCAGGAGAAATCTCAATAACCTCAGATATGCAGATGACACCACCTTTATGGCAGAAAGTGAAGAGGAACTAAAGAGCCTCTTGATGAAAGTGAAAGAGGAGAGTGAAAAAGTTGACTTAAAGCTCAACATTCAGAAAACTAAGATCATGGTATCTGGTTCCATCACTTTATGGCAAATAGATGGGGAAACAGTGGAAACAGTGTCTGACTTTATTTTGGGGGGCTCCAAAATCACTGCAGATGGTGATTGCAGCCATGAAATTCAAAGACGCTTACTCCTTGGAAGGAAAGTTATGCCCGACCTAGATAGCATATTGAAAAGCAGAGACATTACTTTGCCGACTAAGTAAGACATTACCTTGACTCGACTAAGCCGTCTAGTCAAGGCTATGGTTTTTCCAGTGGTCATGTATGGATGTGAGAGTTGGACTGTGAAGAAGGCTGAGTGCCGAAGAATTGATGCTTTTGAAGTGTGGTGTTGGAGAAGACTCTTGAGAGTCCCTTGGACTGCAAGGAGATCCAACCAGTCCATTCTGAAGATCAACCCTGGGATTTCTTTGGAAGGAATGATGCTAAAGCTGAAGCTCCAGTACTTTGGCCACCACATGCAGAGAGCTGACTCATTGGAAAAGACCCTGATGCTGGGAGGGATTGGGGGCAGGAGGAGAAGGGGACGACCGAGGATGAGATGGCTGGATGGCATCACAGACTCAATGGACGTGAGTCTGAGTGAACTCCGGGAGTTGGTGATGGACAGGGAGGCCTGGCATGCTGTAGTTCATGGGGTCGCAAAGAGTGGGGACACGACTGAGAGACTGATCTGACTGAACTAATGCTGAAGCTGAAACTCCAACACTTTGGCCACCTGATGCGAAGAACTGACTTATTTGAAAAGACTCTGATGCTGGGAAAGATTGAAGGTGGGAGGAGAAGGGGATGACAGAGGATGAGATGGTTGGATGGCATCACCGACTCAATGGACATGAGTTTGAGTAGGCTCCGGGAGTTGGTGATGGATAGGGAGGTCTGACGTGCTGCAGTTTGTGGGGTTGCAAAAAGTTGGACACAACTGAATGACTGAACTAAACTGAACTGAAACGATGGGGAGTTCTGAATGTCCTAACAAAACATGAGATGATGCTTTCTACAATGAAGGATAGAAGCATCAAGAAGGGGGAATAGGAGGAAAAATTAAAATTTTACCTCCTTCTCCTTCTGCCTCTGTAACTCAACTAGTTCCTTGCAAAGTCTAGGTCTCAGAAAGTGGGGACTCAAAATACCAGAAACTGGAGCTTATCTCACTCACCCTTACCCTGCTCTTTGCAATCACCCTAGCCCCTGAAAGCTGCAAACCTGCTTAATCATGCCTGTCCATGTATAAAAGCTGTGTAACCCCTTTGTTATGGGCTCAGAGTTTAGAGGGTTAACTCCTCTGGGCCTGCTGGAGTAACAAACCTGAGTTCTCCAACTCTCTGAGCATGGTTCTTGGTTTCTCGAGTACTGGTTTCTGCAACAAGTTGACATATTTAGGCAAAGATAAACTCTATAGAGGGATACGGATAAAACCAAAGGAAATCATCATCCAAGAGCACAGTCTTCATTTTTCTGCCTATTCAGTAATTTGGGATTTCTATGGAGAAGGTAATGGCAACCCACTCCAGTACTCTTGCCTGAAAAATCCCATGGATGGAAGAGCCTGGTAGGCTGCAGTCCATGGGGTTGGTAAGGACTGAGTGGCTCCACTTTCGCTTTTTACTTTCATGCATTGGAGAAGGAAATGGCAACCCACTCCAGTATTCTTGCCTGGAGAATCCCAGGGACAGAGGAGCCTGGTGGACTGCCGTCTATGGGGTGCACGGAGTCGGACATGACTGAAGCGACTTAGCAGCAGCAGCATGGGATTCCATTGGTTCCATTCTTGGCCTTGTTTTCTCCTTCCTCTACATTAAGAACATTTAACTTGGTTCCATGGGTAGGCTCCTGGAGATTTATCAGCTTCTTAACTTCTCTTGAATTGTGTATAAGTTATCTCATGGGAGAAAGTAAATGGTCTGCTTCAGGTTAAACAGAATTTAGTCATAACACTTAACATTCATTAAGTGCTTCTGAGACAGGAGGTAGATGGGCCCCCCTCCAGGGTAAAGAAATTGGAGATTCATTCCCTGTGAACTGAAACTCCAAACCCAGAATAGCAGGAAAATTAAGGAGGGAGGCTGGCCCCTGCCCATTTCTCATTCCTGAATCCAGGAGACCTCCATGGCCGTATATGTGCAGAACGGCTCCTTGGATTTCAAAGGGGGAGGAATGTCAAAGGATGCTCTACTCATATTCCTCTTTGGTAGAATTCATCTTGGATAAGAGAGGCCTGTGCAAACATGGAAATATACCAAATATGAACTGTGAACCAACCAATACAAATGACTGGCCAAAAGCAAACTGGGAGAAGTGCTGCATATAAGTGATTTTAAGCCATATGAGGGCACATCTCAGGGACTGTCCCTCTGAGTCTGCGTGTGTGTCTATCCACATGTACTGTGCTCTTTTTCCTCTTAATAAATACCTCGCTTGCTTCTCTTCTTTCTGTCTTTGTGGAAATTCTTTTCTGCAAAGCTAAATGGCCAGGGCCTTTGTTCACCGATCATTAGACTGGTGGCTAGGATCTGCTGCTTCCACTGCTGTGACTGGTCTCATCTCTGGCTGGGAAGCCAAGCCCTGCTCCAAGTCACTGCAGGTGGAGGCCACCGGAGATCATATCTATATGAAAGGAAAAGTTCGAAGTGATCTGCATGTATTAGCTCATTAAATCTCAAGAGATGAGTATTAGACACCATTGTTTTATCATTTATAGCTGAGACAACTGAGGCAAAAATAGGCTTTTATGCCTGAAGTCAGAAGCTAATAGTCGGTAGCTGCATGTTTAGTTGTGTCCAACTCTTGTCATCCCATGGAGTGCAGCCCTACAAGCTTTCTCTGTCCATGGATTTCCCAGCAAGAATACTGGAGTTGGTTGCCATTTCCTTTTCCAGGGGATCTTCCTGACCCAGGGATCGAACTCATGTCTCCTGCATTGGCAGGAGGATTCTTTACCTCTGAGTCACCTGGAAAGCCCAAATAATAGGTCGAGTTGAGCACAAGCACTATGATTCAAGAGGTATACTGGGTCATATCATATTAGTTCGGTTTGACAAGATTGTAGTTGCTTTATATTTCTCCCTGGGTCTCTCAGTCATGTCTGACTTGTCACTACACCATGAATGTAGCTCTCCAGGCTCCTCTGTCCATGTGATTTCCCAGCAAGCATACTGGAGTGGGTTGCCAGTTCCTTCTTCAGGGGATCTTCCTGACCCAGTGATCAAATCCTGGTCTCTTGTATGCAGGCAGATTCTTTACCAACTGAGCCACCAGCTGCTGCTAAGTCACTTCAGTCATGTCCGACTCTGTGTGACCCCATAGATGGCAGCTCATCAGGCTCCCCTGTCCCTGGGATTCTCCAGGCAAGAAGACTGGAGTGGGTTGCCATTTCCTTCTCCAATGCATGAAAGTGAAAAGTGAAAGTGAAGTCGCTCAGTTGTGTCTGACTCTTGGTGAGCCCATGGACTGCAGCCTACCAGGCTCCTCCGCCAAAGAAGCCCAAAATCAGGGTACTAGGAGTCATTTCTCTAAACAGCCTTCCTTGAAAATCTCATCCAGAGTTAGAGTTGCAGCTATGTCTGATAATTTTCACATTTGTAGCATCAATGTTACTTTATTAATTTTAGAACATTAGTTCCACATTATTTCCACTTGTGGAAGGCTCCACCTGGTCATTACACAGGTATATTAAACTTAGCATGATTAATTTGTTCTCTTATCTTCTTCATAAATGGCCATTTTTTCAGTCTTCCTGAGAGGCTAAAACATGGCAAAAACACATGGACCAATAGTCTCATTAAAAATTTCTCTCTTTGCACTTCCATGCAAATGGTTACTGAATCCTATTGAAGCTACCTGTTTAATAATTCCTTCACTCCATCTTCATCTTCACTGTGTCAATTAAAATATTTAAATCTTTCTTTTCTCCTACTATCCCACTCTCCTTCTTTCCTTCCTTCTTCCTTTCTCTCTTGCCTTCTTTCCCTCCTTCCTCTTTTCCTGTCTCTCTTCCTCCTTATATTTCTTCCCTTTTGTCCTTTCACCTTTTGAGACTTGAAAAATACAAAACAACCCAAAGAAAAAATAACAGTAACCTATAACTTTACCTCAGAAGTAACCATTGTTAATATTTAGATATTTTTGCTTCCATTTTTAATTTTTTTTGTACATAGTCTCAGATGTCTATACAAAAATGAAACACCTCAACCTCAATGCAAAGAAATAGGAAAACAATAGAATGGCAAAGACTGGAAATATCTTCAAGAAAATTGGATATCAGAGAAGTATTTCATGAAAAATAAAGGACATGATAAAGGAGGGAAAGGATAAGGAGCGAACAGAAGCAGAAGACACTAAGAAGGGGTGGTAAGAATACACAGAAGAACTATACAAAAAAGTCTTAAGGATCCAGATAACCACAATCATGTGATCACTGACCCAGAGGCAGACATCCTAGAATGTGAACTCAAGCGGGCCTTAGGAAGCAAAACTACAAGCAAACCTAGTGGAGGTGATGAAATCCCAGCTGAGCTTCTTAAAATCCTAAAAGATGATGCTGTTAAATTGCTGAACTCAATATGTTAGCAAATTTGGAAAACTCAGCAGTGGTACCAGGATTGGAAAAGGTCAGATTTCATTCTAATCCCAAAGAAGGGCAATGCCAAAGAATGTCCAAAATACTGAACAATTGCACTCATTTCTCATGCTAGCAAGGTTATTCTCAAAATCTCTCAAGCAGGGCTTCAGCAGAATGTGAACTGAGAACTTCCAGCTGTACAAGCTGAGTTAGAAAAGGCAGTGGAACCAGAAATCACATTGCCAGCATTTGTTGGATCTTATAGAAAACAAAGGAATTCCAGAAAAACTTCTGCTTCATTGACTACACTAAAACTCTTGACTATGTGGATCACAAAAAACTGAGTACCAGACCACCTTACCTGTCTCCTAAGAATCCTGTATACTGGTCAAGAAGCAACAGTTAAAACTGAACATAGAAAGACAGACTGGCTAAAAAGGGAAAGGAGTACAAGTCATTATATTTTCCTCTGTTTATTTAACTTATATGTGGAGTAGATCATGTGAAATGCTGGGCTCGATGAATCACAAGCTGGAATCAAGATTGCCAGAAGAAATATCAACAACCTCAGATATCCATGATACAACTTTAATTGCAGAAAGTGAAGAGAAACTAAAGAGCCTCTTGATAAGGGTGAAAGGAGAGTGAAATAGCTGGCTTAAAATTCAGCATTCAAAAAACTAAGGTCATGGCACCCAGTCCAATTGCTTTAGAGCAAAATAGAATGGGGAAAAGTGGAAGCTGTGACAGATTTTATTTTCTTGGGTTCCAAAATCACTACAGACAGTGAGTGCAGCCATGAAATTAAAAGATGCCTGCTCCTTGGAGGAAAAACTATGACAAACCTAGACAACATATTAAAAAACAGACATCACTTTGCTGACAAAAGTCTGTATAGTCAAAATTCTGCTTTTCCAGTAGTCATGTACATATGTGAGAGTCAGACCTTAAAGAAGGCTGATCACCAAAGAATTGATGCTTTTGAATTGTGGTGCTGGAGAAGACTGAGAGTCCCTTGGACTGCAAGGACATCAAACCAGTCAATTCTAAAGGAAATCAGCCCTGAATATTCATTGGAAGGACTGATGCTGAAACTCAAGCTCCAAAAAATAGCTTGGCCAGCTCATGTGAAGAGCTGACACTTTGGAGAAGACTCTGATGCTGGGAAAGATTGAAGGTAAAAGGAGAAGAGGGTTGCCAGAAGATGAGAGGGTTAGAGAGTATCACTGACTCGTGGACATGAATTTGAGCAAACTCTGGAAGACAGTGAAGGACAGGGAAGCCTGGCGTGCTGCAGTCCATGGGGGTCACAAAGACTGGGGCACGATTTAGCAGCTAAGCAACAATAGCCTCGATATCCGTCTTCGTGTCATGGTCTCCTGCCACCAGGTTTTCTCCAAACTTTGTCTGCTTTTAAAATTTCTCTTTTAAATCTCTTCTTGGTAACACATTCATTGTTTAACAGAATATTTTCAAAAATTTTCCAATGAATGGATAGTTGTTTATTTTTGTTGTTGCTGTTTTGCAGCAGCAACAACAAAATCTCTATGGGTATTAGACAACAACCCATAATCTCTGTGGGTATTAACTGGTATATTTGTAAAGGAAATTGTAAGTCACATGATGAAGAAAATAGTTATTTAAAATTATAAAGTAAATGTGAAATTTGAAGAAGAGAGAATTTAAAAAAACATTATCTGAGAATGGAGTAATTGCAATGACAATTATGGGGAAGATGTAAGAAGTAGTCAGAAGGAAGAGAAGAATGAGGAGCATGTTAAATCAAGTCTTAACTCTTCACAAAATAGTGGCTAGTAGATAAAATACTTGAGAAATTATGAATAGGTTGGGAAAAAAAAGAAAAAACACATATATTGCAGGTGAGAGATTGAGATGTATTTACTAGATATGAATATGAATGTATTGTGATAAATATTTAGCAAATATTAGAAATTACATATGCAAACATAATGTTTTATCCCCTCTGTGTTGAATTTTAATTTTAATTTATCTTTTCAAAAGCTTGATTCTTCTACTCACCTGAGTTCTTCAATGCCTGGAATAGTACCAAAATATTCTCATTGGCACCTGAACAAATGCTCAAATATTATTCAGTAAAGACAGAGAGATAAAATAGGGGAGGGAGTGAAGAAGAAAGGAAGGAATTGGGATCATACTTTTTAAAGAATTATACTGTGGGTTTACACAGGCATTTGAATGTTGCTGTGTTGTTCAGAACATTTGGGGGACTTTCTTGGAGACTGCCTTAAAAACTTAAGGGTTTCTAAAAATTCTTAGTGACAGTACAATTTTATCTTTTGAGTCTGGATTTACTTTTGTAAAACTCAGAATTTAACTGTAGTGAAGTGTTTAGAAAAAGTAGGATCCCTTTTTTCAGTAATAAGATGGAATTAGAATATTTGGGCTTCCCTGATGGCTCAGATGGTAAAGGATCCGCCTGCAATGCAGGAAATCTGAGTTCAGTTCTTGAATTGGGAAGATCTCCTGGAGAAGGGAATGGCTAACCACTCCAGTATTCTGGCCTAGAGAATTCCATATACTGTATAGTCTATGGGGTCTCAAAGAGTAGGAAATGACTGAGTGACTTTCACTAGAATATTAGGTATGACTAAAGGATAAGAATACTGATTTTCCTCTCTGGTTTATAAGTTGTTTCCTGAAGGCAAAACTAGAAGTAGAGTCATGAGCAAATTATTTATTTATTTAATTTAGCACATGATATAAAATTGGAGTAATGCATAGATTCTCAGGGTCATTATTTCAGAGATAAACATTTATTTATCGACATGAATTTTGGCATGTTTTAAGTTATTCTTCTTATTTATTTTTGGGATTTTATTATAAAATTTTTAAGCACACAGAGAATGTAAAAGAATTGAATGTGATATTCTTCATCTAGACTCTATCATTAACATTTATTTTGTATGCTTGTCACATATCTATTCATGTAATAGTCCATGTGTCTATAAATCCACTTTATTTTTTGACATATTTCACAGTAACTTTCAGGCATCAGTACAGGTCCTCCACAATACTTCAACGTGCATGTGATTGATTTCAACATTTTTAGTTTTTTCTTCTGGTGTAAAATTTACATAAAATGAAATCACAAAAAGGGTATTTCATATAGCATAAAGTCACTGTTTTGACAAAATGTATACATCTGTGAAAGCCAAATCACTCCAAAAAATATATCGACAAGCCCCCAAAGTTTTCTAATGTCAGCTGTAAATCTGCACGCTCAACCCTAGCCCTGACCCTGAAGCACTTCTGATTTTTTCCTACTATAAGTTACTTCAGGCTTCGGGCTTGCAGGAAGAACCCATCTGCAATGCAGGGGACATGGAGACACAGACTTGATCCTGGGTCAGAAAGATACCCTAAAGGAGGGGATGGCAACCTGCTCCAGTATGCATGCTTGGAGAATTCCATGGACAGAGGAGCCTGGTGGGCTATGGTCCAAGAGATCTCAAAGAGATGGACACCACTGAGCGACTAAACATAGGTTACCTTTACTTGTTTTAGAATTTCATGTAAATGAAATAATAAACTTTTATTTTTTGTGTAAGTTTTCTTTCACTTGCCATATTTTAAAGACTCATGCTATAAGTTGTGTGAACGGTAATTTTTTTTTCTTACAAATTGTTCAGTATCATTCCATTCTATAATTATGTAACAATTTATCTATTTGGTTTATAAACACCTGTCTTATTTTAAGTTCTGCCCATTATGAATATAGCTGCTACATGAAGTTTTATATCTCTTGACTAACTACCTAGAAGTGAAATTTCTGGGTTATTGTAGAGGTATGTTGAATTTTGTAACAACGTATCAGAGCTTTGTATGTGTGTGTGTGTGTGTGTGTGTGATAATACAATTTTCTTAATTGTATCATTTTATATTACCACTAAAACGTATGAATTCTAGTTACCTCTGCCACCTTATTTTTGTTGTCCACTCTATCACATTATTTTTGATGTCAGGCTTTTCAATTTTTGTTTTGATTTGGTCTACAGTAATTTTTTCATTATACTTTTGTTTTTCCCTGATGAAAAATGCTATTGAGCACATTTTCATGTGCTTCTAATTATTTCATATATAGTCAATTCTTGTTACAAGTGGTCATTGTGTTCTATAAAGTCACTCCAAACACTAAATTAGTGACTACTGAGCCATTGCTCCTAGAAGAAATAAAGTACTAGATTCCTGCAAGCCTCTGGTCACATTTTCGCCTGCTAATCAATAAACTCTATTTTTATGTTTCTGTTAAAAGACATTTATTTAATAAATATTTCTGACTAATTGACATTGAATCATGCCAACAGTACTATAACTCATGTCCAAATGAAGTTTATCTAAAACATCTATTTTTTTCCATAAGGCACCATGATCAATATTACATGAATATACACACATCATGTATAATTGAAAATTATCTGCATTTTCCAGTTGTAGGCTGCAGTGTTATATAAATATCAAATAAATCAGGGTGGGAGATAAGTATTTTTCAGATCATTTATGGCTTTATTAAATTTTTATTTAGTTGTACAATTAATTGCCAAGAGAAAATGTTAAAATCTTCAATTATATTGGCATTTTCTACTTTTCTCTTTAAAGCTGTCAATTTTTGATTCATTTATTTTGATTTATGATTGTACATCCTCTCAATAAATTCATACTTTATCATTTCGGAGTAATCATTATGTCTGTGTTGGGGCCCAGAGCAGGCTACCCTAAAATATGCCTCAATAGTGTATTGATTATTTTGAATCAAAGTCACTTGAATAGCAGCCAATACAAGGACACCTTGACCCTCCTTTGTCTCCCTGAATGCAGGAAATAAATCTCCTGCATGAAGAGTACCCTCACTGTACCATGAGACCATTGAGAGGAATCACCACCGGAGACAGGCTTCATGGCTTCTGTTCAGTTCAGTTCAGTTCAGTGTCAGTCTGTCCGACTCTTTGCGACCCCATGAATCGCAGCACGCCAGGCCTCCCTGTCCATCACCAACTCTCGGAGTTCACTCAGACTTAAGTCCATCGAGTTGGTGATGCCATCCAGCCATCTCATCCTCTGTTGAACCCTTCTCTTCCTGCCCCCAATCCCTCCCAGCATCAGTCTTTTCCAATGAGTCAACTCTTCACACGAGGTGGCCAAAGTACTGGAGTTTCAGCTTTAGCATCATTCCTTCCAAAGAACACCCAGGGCTGATCTCCTTTAAACAAACCTTGTTACTTTACTAGTTTACTACCCAAGGTCGAAGTTTCCTTAAATTGTTTACTAATTAAGCACCTAATTCAAGTCCCTTTGCCCTTTCAACTTCTCACAAATTTGTTGTCTTTTATATAAAAAGATACAAAAGTTCCCTTCTTTGGGTCCTTCTCTGAGCATCATTTTGATGGTTTCTAGTGCATACAAAATTAAAATTTTGATCTTTAACAAGATCTTTCTCTTGTTAATCTGTTTCATGTCCATGTAATTCTTAAGCCAGTGAGAAGAATTTAGGAGAGTGGAGGAAAAATTTTCCTCTCCAACATACACTATTCTTCATTTTTAAGTCTTATTTCTTTTGATATTTATAGAGCCATTTCAGCTATTTTAGGGTTACTATTTGCATGGCATATCTTTTTCTGACCTTTTTCTTTTCAACTATCTATGTCCTTATATTCTAAATGCATTTCCTCTCAACAGTATTTAGTTAGGTTTTATATTTTCATTCATTCTGACAATCTGCATCTTAATTGAAATGTATATTCCATTAACATTATTGTAATTTATACTATAAACAGATTTATATTTATTATTTATAATAATGTTTTATATTTATAGTATTATTAGTATCTATTTGTATATTGTGTTTCCTCAGCACTCATAAAAACTATTTTAGTGGGACATGTGCTTTATGGGACATAAGCATTATGTGCTTAATGCTTTACAGTTTCTTTACTATCCAAATCAGATGTCACTCTCTCCAAGATTTCCTTTGCTACTCCCATCACTTTGCTCTGCTCCCATGTGACATTATGAGTATATCTCATAGTATTCATATGTCCATGCTCAGTCTCTAAATCATGTCCGACTCTATGAGACCCCATGGACTATAGCCTGCCAGGCTCCTCTATTCATGGAATTCTCCAGGCAAGCATACTGGAGTGGCCATTTCCTTCTCCAGGGGATCTTCTTAACCTAGCGATTGAGCCTGCATCTTCTGCATTCCAGGCTGAATTCTTTACCACTGCACCACCTGGGAAGACCATCTTATAGTATATTCCTTCACTTACAAATGAGTATATACATTAATTTACCTCAGGGTGTTACATGATGAAGTTATGCATCATTTCTTCCACTAGTCTGAGAAGTCCTTGAGGAAGAATGCTATGTTATGTCTCTATCGCCAGGGTGCTGCCAGGCATCATGAATGCATGTTGGACTGTGCTTTGCAGTTTAAATGGCATCCAGTATCTTTCCCACCAGAACTCTGATGCAATGTGCATGTTATCATCTTTATTTACAGATGAGGATAATGAGACTTTAGCCATTTAGGGATTTGATCAAGGTCATACAGCAGAGCTAAATCTCCCTGTTTTGTGCTCAGAGCTCAAAATAAGTCATTCTCATTTAAATCTAACTCATAAAAATATTTTTCTTGCTTCCTAAGGAACTTCATCATTAAAAATTAAATATTAATATAACTAGAGCTAAACACTAACCCATTAGTGTGTTAATTGATCTAAATATAGACTGTTTGCTTTAAGTAAAAATAAATGTATGCATGTGTGCTTTTCAAACATTTGATTATTCTTCCTATATCTTGTTGGATGTAGCACAAGGTTTGAGATTAAATAAATGTGTTAAAGTGATGCTATAGATTGCATATATATCATCTAATTTTTTCTTGGGGCTTTGTTTATTTCTGCCTCTAAATATTCAGAGTCCAGTTTTTCATTTCTACTAATACTGGAGAGAATCGAGTCCACCCAGGAATACTCTGTCCATCTGTTCCTAACATATGTTATTAAATGGGAGGCAACTAGAAGGTAGGTGAGCACTTACCAGATGCAAACTAAATTCTCCAGAGCTTTATCTATACATTTTCTAGGGTTCGTTGCCAGCTTTTAACTGTAGGGAATTTTAGGCTTGGGATATTTGTGTGTTGAAAAGTTGTATCAAAATTCACAACCCTTTCATTATCCTCAGTTTGTAATCTTTGGATACAGTTTCCTAAATCCCTGGAGTTTTATAAACCACATGGAATTTTCTTTTTGTATTCAATCTTTCTAGCTCTACTTGTTTTCTGACAAACAAATAAGCCACTTTACCTGTGAACAGGACAATGGGGTCTGATGAGTATCCTTGCATGTATTTTCGGAGCCCACAGGAATTAGTTTGACTATTTACAGATTATAACAGTTGGTAGTTGAGTGTTTTATTTTCATTCCCAGTTGGTACAATATGTTCACAGCTGATGCAATGGCTGGCCCACTTGATTTCACATATGGTCCACTACTGGGGGCCCTCTAAGGCTTTCTGATGTAGTTAGTCTTCTCTAAAGCTATCATGTCTTTAGCTTTGCTTTTGTCTGCTGGTCAAATGAAGGGGAAAAAAACCTCTGAACTTCTGGCAGCTGCAGAGGGTATCAGCAACTCAGTTGTTAAAGATTCAAAGAACTAGGTCAAAATGTCCCAGGAAAAAGATTTTCGTTAACCACTGCAAACAAACAAAACGCTTCTCTGCATAGCATGAGCAGGAACACACACACACAGTGTTCTCTTTTGTTTTACTTTCACTTTGAAGCTCTGCCTAAGCTGTTCTTGAGTGTTTTCTGCACACAGTGTTTCAGAGTGTCTCCAGCCAGAGAGATCACACTGTCCCGGGCATCCGTTTACATTGAAAAATATTGTTCCACAAGTCCTTTAGTTAATAGTTTCTTTTCTACAACTTCATTTTTTTGTGCTAAAAGTCACTAAGGAAGATAGTATTAAAAGTGAGCTGGAGTCTCTTTGCCAAGACTTATTTCACAAAGACTATTAGACAAGAAAAATAGAATTGCAAAATTAATAACATTGAAAACCCAAACACAAGCACCCTCCAGCAGTCATTATAACACGATACATAATCAGTGTTTATCCTGACTCTAAACTATAACTGATAAAGCCACAATTTCATAAAAAGATTATTTTCAAGACTATTGCATTACCCTCTGAGAGCTAAAATACTCATTTATTCATCGTAGCAGAGTAATAGCTCTAATTCCCCGAGAAGTGGGCATTGTATGATAATTGAGTGGGCTGGGATGTTAATTGTCTTCCACTTCACCTCTAGATGTTTAACTGCTTATCTCTTCAACCAGCAAACAGTAATGCCACTTATTTGTGCGTTACTGTTCAGATAATTTTGTGAGCTAATTTATTTGTAATAAAGAGAAGAAAGAATCTGTGCAGACAAAATATTTAAATTGTGGCACGTTTACATATTAAAACCAATTGAAGGCAATGTTGTATTCTTATGGAGCTTTCCAACAGAGTTGCTTTTGCAGTACTTAGGGAGTAATTGGAAGTGCAGGAATATGACCAACAAACAGAACAACGTTAATAGGCATCACTAAATCAATACTACTTGGTGAGTTTACCACGCTATTTTCTATTAAGAGAAACTTGTCTCAAACCACACGGCAAAGGTAGCTGCTTACTGTTCACGGAGTCATGCTGGTGTTCCATGCTGCTTCTGTCAGCTATTGCAAGGTGGATGACTGAGCCTACAGCCCATTTTGTATTCTATTTGATCTTGCTGCATTGCTGCTGTTTTCATAAGCCAAAGTCTAATTCAATCCTTATAGTTTGTTAATTGTGGACAAAAAAAAATTGTTGCCTGCCATCCCAGTAAATAGAAAATCTTGCCTACCTTGAAACCATCAGCCACTAAAGTCTTAGGAGAATTCAGTGTGGAGAAAAAAAAAAAAAAAAAACAGGCTACATACCATAGATGATTTGCTGACTTCCCTGGTGGTTCAGATGGTAAAGTGTCTGTCTACAATGTGGGAGACCTGGGTTTGATCCCTGGGATGGAAAGATCCCCTGAAGAAGGAAATGGCAGGACTATTGCCTGGAAAATCCCATGGACAGAGGAGCCTGGTAGGCTTCAGCCCATGGGGTCGCAAAGAGTCGGACACGACTGAGCGACTGCACTTCATTTTCACCATAGATGACTAAGATGCGTGTGTACATGTGCTCAGGTGTTTCAGTCGTATCTGACTCTTTTCGACCCCGTGGATGGTAGACCACCAGGCTCCTCTGTCCATGGGGTTCTCCAGGCAAGTATACTAGAGTGGGTATCCATTTCCTTCTCCCGGGGATCTTCCTGATCCAGGGATTGAACCTGTGTTTCTGCACCTCCTGAATTGGCAGGTGGATCCTTTACCACTGTGTCACCTACATATCTAAGGAATAATTTCCAAGAGCCCAGACTCTTGCATCTTCCCATACATAGAAAATTACTAAAATCATTACCTTGAGGTGTCTATTTTTTGTGATGAGCAATAATCTTTTGATGTTTGACTTTTTTCCCAGCAAAAACGCCTATATATCCTAATTCCTTTCTTACTTCTTTGGAGCAGTTCCTCAGAGTTATCTGAGAGTGGTCTCCCAGCCTGCAGTCCTCAATAAAGCCTCTGAATAAAACATAACTTGCAACTTTTAAGTCTGCATTTTCCTCAGTCAACAGTTTTGATGATCAATAAAAGGGAACCAGAACAGATTTCTCTCCTTTGCCTAAACTCTGTGAAGTTTTAGAGCCTTCATACCAGCAGAGGCCCCTTGTGCCCACTTGTCTCCTAGGAAAGCCCAGTTAAATTTAGATAAGTCTCTTCTGGGTCTTCAATTTCCCATTATTGGTGGATGGTCTAAGTTTTGTTTGGTATGTTAAACTCCTTGCTGGAGTTTAACAAGTCCATTTTTTCTTGAGCTTAGTTTCAAAAAGAGGTGCCTGGGTTGTCCTCAGTTAAAAGAGAGTGGGAAGATTTTATCATGTAGGTATAGAATTTGTAAGTACTCACTTATTTTGCCTGGAGAAATATCAATAACCTCAGATACGCAGATGACACCACTGTTATGGCAGAAAGTGAAGAACTAAAAAGCCTCTTGATGAAAGTGAAAGAGGAGAGCAGAAAAAGAAGAGAGAGAGAAAAAGTTGGCTTAAAGCTCAAGATTCAGAAAACTAAGATCATGGCATTCCAGTCCCATCACCTCATGGCAAATAGATGGGGAAAGAGTGGAAACAGTGGCTGACTTTATTTTTGGGGGCTACAAAATCACTGCAGATGGTGATTGCAGCCATGAAATTAAAAGACACATACTCCTTGGAAAGAAAGTTATGACCAACCTAGACAGCATAATTCAAAAGCAGAGACATATTTTGCCAACAAAGGTCTGTCTAGTCAAGGCTATGGTTTTTCCAATAGTCATGTATGGATGTGAGAGTTGGACTATAAAGGAAGCTGAGCACTGAAGAATTGATGCTTTTGAACTGTGGTGTTGGAGAAGACTCTCGAGAGTCCCTTGGACTGCCAGGAGATCCAACCAGTGCATCCTAAAGGAGATTAGTCCTGGATGTTCATTGGAAGGACTGATGCTGAAGCTGAAACTCCAATACTTTGGCCACCTGATACGAAGAACTAACTCATTTGAAAAGACCCTGATGCTGGGAAAGATTGAGGACAGGAGGAGAAGGGGATGAAAGAAGATGAGATGGCTGGATGGCATCACCAACTCGATGGACATGGGTTTGGGTGTACTCTGGGAGTTGGTGATGCACAGGGAGGCCTGGCATGCTGCAGTTCACAAGGAGTCGGACACGACTGAGAGACTAAACTGAACTGAACTCACTTATTTGGGAATTAAAGGAAATTTTGCTGTGAAAATGGCCAAACTGGGATTCTTTTGACATTCCAAAATCATTTTTTTGCATGTGCAGCTAAAAAAGCCAGTCTGATAAAACATTTGTACGGAAGTCTGACTTTAAAGGAACAAATGCCCTTCTAAAGGCAACTTGAATGTCTCTCCCTGTGTCTTTGAAATGTGAATAGTCTACCTGAACTTATTGTTTTTTTCCCAGTGTTTTGAAAGCTTGGTCTGTGCCATCAGGAAGGTACATATATGGTATGCATTTGACAGCCAGTTAAATAGCCTGGAATTCTAAGCAGTTTTTATCTGATCATGCCAACTCCCAGAGAATTTTTTGTAAGGGGTCTCAGTCCATAAGAATCTTTTGTCATCTTGACCTCTGTTGCATCTGTCTGTCCAACGAAGGACTTTCCTTTCTTAGACTACTTTTAGGAGTACATTTTCTAAATCTTTTGAAGGCTACGTTCTTTGCACTCTTGTGGAGACCTGTTGCATCCTGTCATTTTGAGTCTCTATGAAACTACTACTCAAAATGGTGATGGATCCTTTAAACTGGGGAAACGTCTAAACTTGTGAAATTTTAGAGTTCTCCATTATATGTTTTTATCCTAAAAATAGTCTAAGAAAGAAAAGTCTTTCGTTAGACAGACAGATGCAACATAGGTTAAGATAGCTTAACAATCCATGGGATCACAGAGTTGGACCTGACTGACATTATTATTATTATCTTACTGGTACCTATATTAGAAAAAAGTTAGAGGGTGTATAAAAAATATGTAATGTCTAACCTAAGAACCTAACTTAAGATCAAAATGCCAACATCTGCTGGATCATGGAAAAAGCAAGAGAGTTCCAGAAAAACATCTATTTCTGCTTTATTGACTATGCCAAAGCCTTTGACTGTGTGGATCACAGTAAACTGTGGAAAATTCTGAAAGAGATGGGAATACCAGGCCACCTGACCTGCCTCTTGAGAAATCTGTATGCAGGTCAGGAAGCAACAGTTAGAACTGGACATGGAACAACAGACAGGTTCCAAATAGGAAAAGGAGTACGTCAAGGCTGTATATTGTCACCCTGCTTATTTAACTTATATGCAGAGTACATCATGAGAAACGCTGGACTGGAAGAAACACAAGCCGGAATCAAGATTGCTGGGAGAAATCTCAATAACCTCAGATATGCAGATGACACCACCCTTATGGCAGAAAGTGAGGAGGAGATAAAAAGCCTCCTGTTGAAAGTGAGAGAGGAGAGTGAAAATGTTGGCTTAAAGCTCAACATTCAGAAAACGAAGATCATGGCATCTGGCCCCATCACTTCATGGGAAATAGATGGGGAAACAGTAGAAACAGTGTCAGACTTTGTTTTTTTGGGCTCCAAAATCACTGCAGATGGTGACTGCAGCCATGAAATTAAAAGGCGCTTACTCCTTGGAAGAAAAGTTATGACCAACCTAGATAGTATATTCAAAAGCAGAGACATTACTTTGCCGACTAAGGTCCGTCTAGTCAAGGCTATGGTTTTTCCTGTGGTCATGTATGGATGTGAGAGTTGGACTGTGAAGAAGGCTGAGCGCCGAAGAATTGATGCTTTTGAACTGTGGTGTTGGAGAAGACTCTTGAGAGTCCCTTGGACTGCAAGGAGATCCAACCAGTCCATTCTGAAGGAGATCAACCCTGGGATTTCTTTGGAAGGAATGATGCTAAAACTGAAGCTCCAGTACTTTGGCCACCTTATGCGAAGAGTTGACTCATTGGAAAAGACACAGAAAGTGAAGAGGAACTGAAAAGCCTCATGATGAAGGTGAAAGAGGAGAATGAAAAAGTTGGCTTAAAGCTCAACATTCAGAAAACTAAGATCATGACATCCAGTCCCATCACTTCATGGGAAATAGATGGGGAAACAGTGGAAACAGTGGCTGACTTTATTTTTCTTGGCTCCAGAATCACTGCAGATGGTGACTGCAGCCATGAAATTAAAAGATGCTTACTCCTTGGAAGGAAAGTTATGACCAACCTAGACAGCATATTGGAAAGCAGAGACATTACTTTGCCGACTAAGGTCCGTCTAGTCAAGGCTATGGTTTTTCCAGTGGTCATGTATGGATGTGAGAGTTGTACTATAAAGAAAGCTGAGTGCAGAAGAATTGATGTTTTTGAACTGCTGTGTTGGGGAAGACTTGAGAGTCCCTTGGACTGCAAGAAATCCAACCAGTGAATGCTAATGGAAATCAGTCCTGAAAATTCACTGGAAGGACTGATGCTGAAGCTGACACTGCAATACTTTGGCCACCTGATGCTAAGAGCTGACTCATTTGAAAAGACCCTGATGCTGGGAAAGATTGAGGGCAGGAGGAGAAGGGGATGACAGAGGATAAGATGACTGGATGGCATCACCAACTCAATGGACATGTGTTTGGGTGAACTTTGGCAGTTGGTGATGGACAGGGAGGCCTGGTGTGCAGCGGTTCATGGGGTCGCAAAGAATCGGACACAACTGAGCAACTGAACTGAACTGAACATTATCATTCACTCAGAACCCAGCAATGTGCTTGGTACAGTGTGGCCACTCCAAAAGAAAAAAAAATCTGTTGAATGAATGAATATGATACATTCTCCTTAGTTTCTTCTTCTCTGCATTTGTGCAAGAAAATTTATGGTAAAGGAGATGAAAAGGAGTGATAAGGAATTCAGTGCCTTCTCTTGTCTACATTTTAAGCAGGAGTTAAAAAAGTTTCGGATTTTAGTGAAAGAAAATATTAAATAACAGTCTGCTATAGAGCTTTAGTTGTCAATCTGTTATGATGCTCTGAAATGAGACCCAGAGCAAAAACATGCCAAGAATGTTTTTTAACTCTCAGAATGAATCCAGAATTATAGTGTTTCCTATTTAAGTGCAGAGGGAGTTTTAAGATTAGATTAAACATGATCATCATTGAAAGTTAGTAAAAATGTGTCCATAATACTAAGAACTGTGTGGTTTTAAATGTTCTAAGTCATGAATTACTTTTGAAATATATGGTAACTAGATAGGAGTAATTGGTGTTGGGTTGGGACTGGCAGTTTTTGTAATATGTATTCAGGCTGTGCATTCAAGCTGGAAACATGCATGACAGACACCCCCTGCCCCCGTGAAATACTGACTGAGCTGGAGGCCATAGCTGAGCCAGTGTTGAGCATCCTGGAAACAAGCGAATGAACTTTGACTAAGGAAGCATCTTGAAAATATTTGAGATATTAAAAAAAAAAAGTGAGTTTCAAAGAGTGATTATGTGCATGGGAAGAATAAATGGGAAAGAGCCATAAAGACTGACCTTCCTCCTGGCAGAGTTATGCCCCAGCTCACCTACGTGAAGGGAGCAAGCAGTCAGGGTTGTGGGTGCTGACTGTACATTTATGCTGGTTGGAATGTCCCACTGCTCAAGACCTTCCTTTTCTGGCTCATTTTTTTAAAATATGTATTTATTTGGTTGCATTGGGTCTTATTTGTGGCATGGGAACCCTTAGTTGTGGCATGTGGAATCTTCTTCCCCGACCAGGGATTGAAGTTTCAACTCAGGCCCCCTGCATTGGGAGTGCAGAGTCTTAGCCACTGGACCACCACATAAGTCCCTCTGGTGCCTTTTTAACCATTATTATTATACTTTAATAATGCAGGGTAGAATGCTTATACATACATATGACTTCTTGAACAGAATGAGCTTCACCAGGCAGAAGGAGACATTCACTGTGTTTACAGGACTCCCTTCTTTTCCCAAGGGTAGTGGAAATCTTTTGTCTTTTCCTGTTTCTCCAGCATTCCTTCCTCTCCCACTGCTAGCAGCACCCCTCTTCCCTCATGTAACTGAGGCAGCTTCCATCCCCCTGGACCAGGCAAGGGCACGTGATCCTGGCCTCGTCTATCAATGCGTTACACTCGCTTGGCTGTAGTGACTGGTTCAGGCATGATGAGCATGTGACCTAAGCTGAGCATGTGACCTAGGCCTGTGACCAATGAGGAGCCTTCCCAGGTGTTTGGTGAATGGCCGGTTAAATGAGGAGGCTGCTAAATGGGAAATAGCTGCTGGTGGTCTTGCTGAGGAGGAACTCCTGAGAGGGTAGGCACATGGAGGATGACTTCTGTCAATTTACTTTACCTTGTGAAACGTTTGTGTCCTTAGTCTATAAAGTGATGGAGAATAATATTAATACTGATCTCACAGTATTGTTTTGTGGATTAAATGCCAAATACAAAGTATTTGAAAAGCATTTCCATCTTCCTTTACCTCCTGCCTTCCTTCCTTTTTTTTTTAAAAAAATATAACTTCTTCATTATTTATTTTTAAAAGATTTATTTTTCTAATATGTTGGCTGTGCTGGATCTTGGCTGCTGTGCATGAGCAAGGAGGGCCTATCCTTGGTTGAGGTGTGTGGGCTTTTCATTGCAGTGGCTTCTCTTGTTGGAGAGCTTGAGCTCTAGCATGCAGGCTCAGTAAAGTTGTGCACAGGGCTTAGTTGCTCCTTGGCCTGTGGGATCTTCCTGGACCAGGGGTCCAACCCGTGTCCTTTGCAGAGCAAGGCAGATTCTTAACCACTGGACCACCAGGGAAGCCCTATTTACTTAGAGACACGTGTAGACTTTCTCTAGCTGCCGAGAGTGTGGGCTACCCTTCTTTGGAGCGTGTGAGCTTCTCATTGTGGTGGCTTCTCTTGTGGACCACCAGCACGTGGGGTCTTCCTGGACCAGGGATGTAACGCATGTCCCCTGCATTGGCAAGCAGATTCTTAACCACTGGGCCAGCCCGGAAATCCCCTTCCTTCCCTTTTTCTTTCTTCCTTTCCTCCCTCTCTTTTTCCTTCTACTTGCTCTTTTTCCTTTAAGACCCTCCTCCATCCCAAAAGAGATGAAAACTATTTGGGCATGGACTCAACAACCTTTACCAGTGACCGCTCACTCTCCCATGGGGCTGGGAAGCTGTGGAACAATCATCTTGGAGGTTTCAGTGAAAGTGGGGCTGGTGTGGCCACCCAGAAGGCGCAGTTCTGACATAGGTGGTGGGTAGAGGTTATGGGAGCAGATTTTTGAAAGATCTTTTCTATATGGAAGAAACTTCTATCCAAGAGCTTTACGCTAAGATAAGGGTGTTTTATTTTTTATTTTTTTTATGGCCACACCATGTGGCATGTGGAATCTGAGTTCCCTGAACAGGGATTGAGGCTCTACTGTTGAAGCATGGAGTCCTGACCACTGGATCACCAGGGAATTCCAAGGGCATTATTTATTACTTTAAAAAAATTGGAATATAATTTATTTGCAATGTGTTAATTTCTGCTGTACAGTAACATGAGCCAGCCATGTATACATATATGTCCTCCCTCCTGAGCCTCCCTCTCATCCCCAACCCACCCCTCCGGGCCATCACAGAGTGCCCAGCTGAGCTCCCTGCTGTACTGCAGCTCCCACCAGCTGATGAGTTTACACAGGGCAGTGCCAATGCTGCCCTCCCAACTCATCCCACCCTCTCCTTCCCCCACTGTGCCCACAGGTCTGCCTCTATCCCTGCCCTGCACATAGGTTCATACGTACCGTTTTTCTGGATTCCATAGATATGTGTCAATATCTGATTCTTATTTTTCTCTTTCTGACGTCACTCTGTACGACAGGCTCTAAGTTCATCTATATCACAACTGACTCAATTTTGCTCTTTTTTATAGCTGAGTAACGTTCCATTGTATATATGTACCACGTCTTTTTTATCCATTTATTTATTTAAAAAAAAGGTTTAAAATATTTATTTGGCTATGCAGGGGGATCTTTAGTTGTGGCATGTGGGATCTGGTTCCCTGGAAGTGTGAGCCACTGGACCATCAGGGAAGTCCCCCAAGGGCATTTTTAAAGGGTTGATGAGTTTCTAGTGCTGAGGGGCATCTGGCCAAAGATGGATAGCCATCTATCAGGAATGCAATAGAGGGGACTTGTGTGCAGGGGAAAGTTTGGACTAAGCTTCCAAGATGGCTTCAGGCTATGGTCTATGATCTCTCCATCTAACACTGAGATAAGGCATTCCCTTCAAGCTAAACTGAGAAAAAACAACAGGGGATGAAAGTATCATTTCCTTATGACTGTGGTTCTCAAACTCTTCAGTGTATCAGAATTGCCTGGAGGACTGATAAAAACACAAATTGTTGGGTCACATCCCCAGAATTTCTTAAAAAAATTTTTTTTGATTAGAAGATAATTGCTTTACAATGTTGTGTTGGTTTCTATTGTTACAAATCAAGAATCAGTCATAATTGTGTATATAAATCCTCTTCTTCCTGAGCCTCTCTCTCCTCACCCCAGAATTTCTAATTCAGCAAGTCTGGGATGAGTCCCCAAATCTGTTTCTAACAGGTTCCTAGGGAATGCTGATGCTGTTGGCCCGAGGACAGTATTTTGAAAACTGCTCTCCTGTGGGCTCACCAGGCTAGGAGGTAGAGACCTGAGTTCTTGCTACTTGCTACTCTGTGTAGCTGTGAACATCAGGCGTGAACTCTATCTGAGACTCACTAGCCTCATTGCTAAGAGGAGACAAGTTAAACTAGATCATTGCTGATCATCTTTTTGATGCAATGGGTCTCCTTCAACTTCCCTTTTTCTTTGGTGGACATCCTATTTAGAGAGACATTTCCCCTAGATATATAATGTGTCATTAAATAACAGCCGGCTTAGCCTTGGCTTCCCTGGTGCTCAAACAGTAAAGAATCTGCCCACAATTCAGGAGACCTGGGTTCGATCCCTGGTTTGGAAAGATCCCCTGGAGAAGGGAATGGCTACTCACTCCAGTATTCTTTCCTGGAGAACTCCATGGACAGAGGAGCCTCGTGGGCTACAGTCCAGGGGGTTGCAAACAGTTGGACACAACTGAGACTAACATTTTCATTTCTTAGCCTTATTGTTGGCAAATATCTGATTTTCTTTTTTCTTCTTTGTTGGATAGTTGCTCAGGGATCTCTGGATCTATAACTACTGAGTCAAGTGATATTTAAGATATCTCCTTAAGATATCTCTCTTAAAGATATGACCTTCTAGGATATTCAAGATCCAATGCCAAACCTTGAGTTACTTTTTGGAGGCTGATGAGCCTCAGCTCCCACAGCTTATTAAGGATGTAGTCAGGGAGCCTTTGGCATCAACGGGAAGTTCAGGTGGTGGCTTTGAAAGCTTCTTCCTCAGTTCTCAGACAGGTGTTAAGACCCCATGGCTTCCCTGGTGTCATTTCTTAGGGTACCACGTTTTCAGAGTTTGGGGCTGGTACTGATTCAAAGATTTTGGGGTTCATGACCCAGATATCAGAGAAGGCAATGGCACCCCACTCCAGTACTCTTGCCTGGAAAATCCCATGGACGGAGGAGCCTGGTGGGCTGCAGTCCATGGGGTCGCGAAGAGTCGGACACGACTGAGCGACTTCACTTTGACTTTTCACTTTCATGCATTGGAGAAGGAAATGGCAACCCACTCCAGTGTTCTTGCCTGGAGAATCCCAGGGACAGGGGAGCCTGGTGGGCTTCCGTCTTTGGGGTCGCACAGAGTCGGACATGACTGAAGCGACTTAGCAAGCAAGACCCAGATATGTTCTTCAGGAGAGCCATTAGTTTTTAAAGGAGATTCTAGTTAGAGATGATTTTGGTTCTCATTAGGCTGAATCAGTGCAGATGTGTCTTTCATTGGTAAGTATATTGCCTATACTTCACACACCTAGAAGAGGTGGCTGCTGAACATTTGAGCCTCTGCCAGCTGCGGAAAATCCTGCCTGTACTGCTTGGTAACACCTTTGTGTCCACATCTTTTTGAGCTAAGTGAACTGTTAGCTTGTGCTAAAAACACATTGTTAGCTTGATCATTTGTATGCAATGCTTGGAGCTGAACTGCTGCCCTTCCGGTGGAGGGAAGAGGGGGCTTGCTGTTTTGAATATCTTTGTCTCTCTGGGAGCAGGTAGAACCAAGTCTGTCTGTGAATTGGAGTGATTTTGAGGCTTTCTCCTCAGGCTCAAGTTGATAAAATTCTTTTGCATGCAAGTGTTTTCTAAGCACTAAACTTCCTTCCAGGTTCCATGCAAGTTATGAGATACTGTCTGCCCCCCCTGCCACCCTCAACCAGTTCCTCACAGTTGAGCAGGGAAGCCAAATCTCCAGACAGATGTTCAGGAAACAGAAGGCTCGGTGGAGATGATGAAAATGACCTCCTCAGGCTCTCAGGAGAGGCTGCTTTTCCGACCAGCTGAACAGCTAACTTGGAGAATGATGCAAGCAAGGTAGAAGGTCGGGGAACTAAATGGACACTTTTCTAAATGTTTTTTTTAATTGAGGGGGAATTGCTTTACAATGTTGTGTTGGTTTCTGCTGCAGAAGATGTGGTACATATATACAATGGAATAAACAGACATTTTAAGGCTGGATCTTTGAAGGATTGTGGAAACCTGGTTGGAGTGGTCAGTCAAGATAAGTTAGATGTTGGCTGAAGTAGTTGAAGCAACAGATAATGGGCAAGGCCTGAACCTGCTGGGTTTAAGCAGGTGGACGAGTGGTGCTGGGCTTTCAGCCCAGAATACGGTTCCTGTGTCCTCAGCCCCTCGCTGGCCTTCAGTTTAGTGGGCCTTAGCCTGTGACTTATTCTGCAGGTGGGATCATTGGGGCTCTGACTTGCCACCAGGTCCATCCAGGGCTGCACAAAGGGCATGGCAATGCCTCTCCATGACAGGAAAGAGAGATTATTTTTTAGCCAAATTCTGCAGGATGATCTATTGCGGTTTTCATTTTCTCAGCACATTTTATTGAATTTTATTAGGTCATTTAGCAAATAATTTTAATTTTCTGCTTAGATCAGAATTTCAGAAAGTAATGTACTGTTGTACTGTTAATGAGTCCCTTAATAAGCTCCAGGAGGATGCGATTTGCAAATCACTCCCAAACATAACTGTCACTCAGCCTGGTTGCCAATTAGCTCACTCCTCAGCCGTTCTCCCTGAGAAGGCCCAGAGATTTCTGGAAGATTCCTGTACCTGGCTGGGCCTTCTGTGCAGGGGAGCAGGTGAGGAAGCCAGAGGTAATTTTAGCGTCAAGCTGTGGCACCTGCTCTTTTCTTGTTTCCTCCCTGGAGATCTGGTTCATAATCTCAAAACTGAAAGGCACCCTGGGTTGCATGGATCAAGTAATCATGACAACTTGGCAGCTTAACCACACAGGCATCCTGGCTTTCAGCTGCAGGATGGTGATGAGCAGAGAAGGGGATAGGATGCAAAATTGATTGAAGATGTGTTTATGCTGAGCACTGGACCAGGACACTTTGTTTATTAATATTATCCTTTCTACAAATAAGACATTAATACTTTTCTTGTAAACTATTTTGTGCTGTGCTGTGCTTGGTTGGTCAGTTGTGTCTGACTCTTTTTGACCCCGTGGATGTAGCCTGCCAGGTTCCTCTGTCCCTGGGGATTGTCCAGGCAAGAATACTGGAGTGGGTAGCCTAAAAATCCAGGGGATCTTCCTGACCCAGAAATTGAACCGGGGTCTCCTGCATTGCAGGAGAATTCTTTACCAGGTGAGCTACCAGGGAAGCCCCAGTACTAACAAAATCACTCCTTACTCTGCTAACAGTTTTAGGACAAGGGTTGGTAAAACTTTGGCCCACAGGCCAAATCTATTCTACATATTGTTTATGTGAATAAAATTTTATCGGAAATTGAGGGAACCGAAGCCAAATGCTCTCACCCACATATTGTCTGTGGCTGCCTTCATGCCACAGCGACAGAGCTGAATAGCTGTGACAAAGACAGGGTGGCCTGCAAAGCCGAAGATATTTGCTATCTGGCCCTTGCTGCAGTTTACCAACCCGTGGCTTAGAATATGGACTCTCATGCCTTTTTCTACTCATTTGTATGCCAGGCGTGTTCACAGATTCTATTGAATTTTGCACATAACTGAGATTGTACCATATGCCTTGTTCTGAGGTCTGACCTTTTTTTCCTCTTGATTATATGTCTTGGGGATCATTCCATGGCAGAATATTATTTTATTGATTTATATTTTATGACTACGTGGTAATCTATAATACAAATACCTTGTAATTTATTTATGCTTTCTCTCTCTTTTTTTTTATTTCAGTCAATTATCTTCATGAGTTTTTCTAAATAAACTTTTCATTTGGCATAATTTTCAATTTACAGAGAAGTTGCAAAGATAATACAGAGAATTCCTGTAGAGGGTCATCCAGTTTTCCCAAAATTAACAGCTTATGAGACTGTGGGGTATTTGTCTACTGAGAAATCGACAGTAATACTATTTATTAATTTTTGATTATAGCAGTAATTCTTGTCAACTCACTCCTTGTAAAAATAAAACAGTATTGCTGTTGTTCAGTCACAAGTCAAGTCCTGTTCTTCGCAACCCAGGGGACTGTAGCACGCCAGGCCTCTGTGTGCCTTACCATCTCCCGGAATTGGCCCAAGTTCATGTTCATTGCATCAGTGATGCCATCCGACCTTCTGAAGCAGCACAGATTGGGCTGAAGTCCTCTTTGATCTTCCATCCTAATCTCAGGACCCTTACCCAAGGGGTTCCTGCCCCACTTTGCTATTTATTTTTTAAGACTTTTCTATATTAGTCACTCTCTCTCTCTCTCTCTCTCACACACACACACGATATTGAAAGTGTAATACAGTTTTATAGTTTAAAAAATGTACCATGCTTATCATTCTTCAACTTTTGCTTTCCTCTCAAATGGTCCTGGATGTCTACTCATGGTCATATACAGAGATTGGCCTAATTCTTGTACTTGCTGCTTTGCTTTTCCATAATATGATATAGTCATTTGAGCTGTTTCCTTATTGATGGCAGTTTAGGTTGTTTCTATTTTTTTCACCATTATGAAGAATGCTGCAATCAACGTCCTTGCACATTCAGCTTGTTTTTTTTTTTTTTTGCACGTGTGTAATTATTTTCTTTTTCTGAGGGATAGATTCCTGTAATTAAAATCACTGGGTCAGTGGGCATGTATGTACATTTTTCAGTAGACGGTACACAAAATCGTCATCTAAAAAGCCTTGTCATCACACAGCTCCACCACAATGTGTGAGAGTGCCTTTTCCTAATAACTGTCACCCATGAAAATTACATTTAGGGGGGCCAGATTGAGAAATGCTTTGTTAATATAGGCTAAAGTAGACTTTAGAATAAAGAAGATTACCTGAGATAGAGAGGAACACTATAGAATGATTAAAGGGTCAATTCACTGAGAACCAGAACAGAGGGCACAATCCTGTGGTATAGACTTGGTTATAAAGAGGCAAACTACAACAGCAAAACTGTGCCTGCTAAAGCTAAGCATGCTACCCCTTGAGCCAACAGTTCCAGCCCTGGCTACACACCCAAGAGAAAGGAGTGCATGTATCCAGCGTACATCAGTGGCAAAGACAAATGTGAGGATGTTCAAAGCAGCATGATTCGTAATAGGCAGAAATTAGAAAACAACCCAAACATCTAGCAGCATGGAATGGGTGTATAGACTGAAAAGTATTCATGGGCTGGAATTTCACACCATAAAGACAAAGCATGACTACCGCTACATGCAGTGAGTTGGTTGAACATCAGATATAATGTTGAATGAAAAAAGCAAGTACCAACAAGCAGATAATGTGTGATGTCATTTAAATGAAGTTCGAACACAAGTAGGGAAAATTAATCTATGGTGTAGAAGTCAGTGTGGTGGGTCCTTTGTGATTGGGAATGGGCATGAGAAACTTTCTGGGGCAGCCTACTATATCTGGAAATGTATATATCTTTTTTTTTTTTTTTTCCAGCTGTGCAGTGTGGCTTGTGGCATCTTATTTCCCCAGTCAAGGGACTGAACCCAGGCCATGGCAGTGAAAGCTCAGAGTCCTAACCACTGGACATCCAGGGAACTTCCAAGAAATGTATATGTCTTGATCTGAGTGGTAGTTACATGGATGTACACATAGATAAAAATTCACTGGCCCTTAAGACTTGTGCCCCTTTTCTATATCTTCATAACAAAGTATGTAATACATGACAGATTCTGATTGAGCAACACTGTTAACTACTCACTTTAATGCTAGACTCTGCTGTCATCTCCTGAGCTGCAGTCTTCCCTCATCTCTTATCACGGGTTATCTGCCTCAGTTTCCCTGATGCATCCTAGTTCCTTGCTGGATCTGAGTGCAGCCCTGCTAGTGCCCCTTCCTGGGGGAGGGCCTTGGATTTTTGTGCCTCCAGCCAGTGGCTGGGCTCCATTCGTGGATATCTGTTTGCCTCTTTTTTTCCCCTCCTGTAACTGACGTTTATTGGAATTATCTAAAGCCCTGAAAGAGAAATTAAATTCAACAGTAAATGTGGGAAAGTAGCTTCATAGCATATTCTGAGGTCCCTGCCCTGTTCATTCCTTTCTTTTTTTAACAGTCTGTTTATTGGTCTGCATCTTAGTTGGTCTCGGGTAGTTGCATCGCATGAGAGCTTTCCTTGCGGTGCACGGACTCTCTAGTTGTGGCTTGAGAGTTCTGGAGCACAGGGCCCAGTAGCTGTGGCACGTAGCTTAGCTCCCCTCCCCTGTGGCACGTGGGATCTTAGTTCCCCATCGAGGGATTGACCCGTGTTTCCTGCACTGCAAGGAGGATTCTTAACCACTGGACCACCAGAGAAGTCCCAATATTTGCTCCTTTTTGACCATGACTATTTTTCCTGTTTGAGAGGTTGACTTCCAGTTCCAGTCCCAGAGGTAGGCTCCTCAGCAACTTGCACAGACCACCTTTGGTCTCTTTGCTAAGGACCCTCTAACCCACCTCAATGTTCCCACCATCTCTGCTTTCCATCTTCTCTGCTTCTGGATGTTCCCAGCCTAGTCCCCTTCTAACACCATTGCAGTCACCTGTCTAGATGATTATAAACATCCCTCTATGACATGGCAGAGCTGTCTCTGTCACAGGCATCAGCTGGAACATAATTGAGCACTGAGGCATTCCCTCCGGTCCCCTCTAACTTCCCCTCTAAGGGGCCTCCCTGATTTTAAAGGTGCTATTTCCTGGGTGGTTAAAGGGAGATGAGATGTTTATCAGGAGATGTGCCTGAGCATCATCTTTGCCAGTGAATCCCCCCGGGTGTCTTTGCTACAAATGTGCCTGTTTGTCATTTCTTGCCTTGCTTGGAGCACCGACTTTATTGCCAGGAATGATCAAATCTCTTCTTGCAAAAACACCACAGAACCAGTAGCTGGAAAGATGACCCCAGTGACAGCCCATTACTAGAGAAATTAAAAAATGACTCAGCAGTTGGGGACAAGAGCTCCATGTGGGCGCACAGCCTTCTCAGGCTTGCTTATGGGGTGGGATGGGAGCTGGGCTGTTGGTGGGTGATGGCAGGTGCTTTATTCCTGAAACAAAGGTGTCCATGTGCAAATGTGTCTACCAGAGCACTAGCTGGACTCAACTGTGGGCTAGCCCCACAGTCTCTGGGCTGGTGGGTCCAGGTTCCTTGTTTTGATTGCCTTTTCTTTTCATACAGAACGAGAGTAAGGAGCAGCTTATTAACCATTTCACTTTGACCAGTTTCCATTCCTTAACCAACCTGCCATAATTTGCAGTGTTTCTGGAACAAAAGCAGCAGAGGGCTTCTCTAAAGTTAGTACTGATGAGTCAAACGTTCAAGACAGAGTGGTCATTGGTTTTGTAGGGTGATAAGTAAGCCTTAGGGGCTGTAGGGTGCTGGCTGTGCATAGCTGTTCTTTCCTTGGGTGGCTGGGTAGGTGGGTGAGGGCTGTCACTGAATGCCTATCTTCTAGCAATAATCTGTCCCTTGTCACCAAGATACCAGGGATCTGGGCCTGGCTGAAGTAGACCTGGCTTCCAGTCCCAGCTCTGCCATTTTCTAGCCGCTCTGCCTTGAACAAATCACAGGAGGACATATTTCTAGAGTTAAACAGCTCACCTATGGCTTGACCTCTCTGCATCAGCTCTGCTTGCTCAGCCTCTCTCTGTTTGGATGCTTCCAAGACTGGAGTACTCACTACCTCTTGAGAGGAACCTGCTTCAATAGCCCCAAAGTCTGAATATCAAACAGGAAGAGGATAAAAATGGAGTTCATGCATTCCTTTATTCATTGGATGTTGGCCATATTTGTAACCATGTCTCTAAGTTCTTCGACCTATGGGTATATAAATAGTCACATATTGTCTATTGCAGGAAGGAGGTCCATGTGGAAACCTCCTAGGACTATGACATGTCTATAGATTAGACCTGGCCAGTGTGGGTGTTGGGGCCAGCCAGGCTGGAACCTTGTCCTGGTCTGTTGGAGCAATACAGCAGGACGTCTCCCCTCCCTTCCCCTCTCTTCCCCACCCCTTCTCTCCTTGAAACATCCAAGTACGGGTTGTATTTAGGAAATGGGGGGAGTGATCCTCTTCCCACCTGTGCTGCACTTGGTTGGTTGGGTCACAAAGATACACTGACCGTGCGCAGTCATACGACCTCCTCAGTGTTCACTTCAGTTCAGTTGCTCAGTCGTGTCCGACTCTTTGAGACTCCATGAACCACAGCACCCTAGGCCTCCCTGTCCATCACCAACTCCCAGAGTTTACCCAAATTCACGTCCATTGAGTTGGTGATGCCATCCAACTATCTCATCTTCTGTCGTCCCCTTCTCCTCCTGCCTTCAATCTTTCCCAACATCAGGGTCTTTTCAAATGAGTCAGCTCTTCGCATCAGGTGGCCAAAATATTGGAGTTTCAGCTTCAACATCAGTCCTTCTAATGAATACCCAGGACTGATTTCCTTTAGGATGGGCTAGTTGGATCTCCTTGCAGTCCAAGGGACTCTCAAGAGTCTTCTCCAACACCACAGTTCAAAAGCATCAATTCTTCAGTACTCAGCTTTCTTTATAGTCCAACTCTCACATCCATACATGACTACTGGAAAAACCATAGCCTTGACTAGATGGACCTTTGTTGACAAAGAATGTCTCTGATTTTTAATATGCTGTCTAGGTTGGTCATAACTTTCCTTCCAAGGAGTAAGCGTCTTTTAATTTCATGGCTGCAATACCTCCAGGTAAAACTCTGATGGCCTCATGTCCCACTCTACTTCATGTTACTCCATTCCTCTTTGTGCTTCTGTGGAAATACCAGATTAAGACTCCTGGATGCACTGATCATTGGAGGTTGGTCCTGGGTGGGAAGGCTCTGGGGCTTTCTCAGGTGGGTCCTGAGATGAGGAGACCAGAGAGAGAATCTGAAGGTTATAAAGAGAGGAAGCAAAGCCTGTGGCTGAGACGTGGGGTCCCAGATCAAGTGACCAGAATTTGTCAAAATTGAAAGCGGATTGAATGCTGCATGCAGAGTGGGTCAGGGAGAGCCATCCAGACTAAAGCAGTGAAGGTGACAAGGTTATGTTGGAGGCTTCCTTTCATGCTCTGTGGGCAGGAGTCTGGGTCTCTTTGAATGGCATCAGAGCCATGTAAGGATGGGCACTTTCATTGTATTCCCTGCAATCGGTCAGGTTTTAGTCTATTATGTTTCCAAAGATCCTTTGGGCACCCACGTGCACATCTCACAGCCACTTCAGTCTTACATCCCCAAAGAATCCGTATTCCTTTCTTTGCACTTCCTTTCCTGGGAGTGGCTCTACCATTCACCTACTCCCCCAGGCAGGAATTTGTCACCTCCTTGCCGTTTGCCATCTCTTGCTAAGTCTGTATTCTCTCCTCAGTATCCTTTGAAAACCATCTCCTTCCCTCTCTGCTCTATGGCTGCCAGTTCTAGTGTGTCTCCCCTGGGGCACAAGGTCCTTCTGGCTCGGCTCTCTCTCTCGCAGATCTACTTTTCACGTGTTCACCTTTCCATGCCCAAACCTTAAGCATGTCTCTTCCTCCTCCAGAATGAATCCTTGCTGCCGTCTGGGTGATGTCCAGACCTTGCATGAGACCCTCTTGAATTGCAGAAGTGTCTGGTTCTGTCTCTCTACAGTCGCTCACAAGCACTGCCCCTACACAGCACCACTGAAATGTACTGAGTACTTACTGTGTGTTGGGTCCTGTGCTGGGAGACATTCATATGTGATTTCACTGACTCCAAGAACCATCTGATCTATATGTCTGCCTGTTCTCTGACTTCTACCTGGAACCACTTCCCTCCTCTCCAGCTATGCGTTTCCCATACAATCCATGTCTTTTGGAAAACAATACATTTACACAGACTGTGTATTGGACTTACTGGATTTGAAAGCTGACTTTTTCACTTAGAAGCTGGTTTACCTTGTGCATATTATGTAGCCTTTCAATGCCTCAGTTTCCTCATCTATATGAGTAGTGATAGCCCCTACCTTGTAATAGAACCCCGTACATACTACAATGACGTGCTTAGCACAATGTATAGAATGCCAGAATTGCCCCCAGCATGCCGGGTGTAACTCCACATAATGTTTTTAAATTGAAGTACAGTAGATTTGGGCTCCCCAGGTGGTGCCAGTGGTAAAGAACCCATCTGCCAATGCAGGAGACTTTAGAGATGTGGGTTCAATCCCTGGGTCAGGAAGATCTCCTGGAGGAGGGCACAGTAACCCGCTCCAGTATTCTTGCCTGGAGAATTCCATGGACAGAGGAGCCTGGTGGGTATAGTCACCAAGGGTGACTGTAGGGTCACCAAGAGTCGGACACACAACTGAAGCGACTTAGCATGGCACGCACAGTTGATTTACAATATCATGTTAGTTTCAGGTGTATAACATAGCTATTCAGTGATACAGTTATTTCTACCCTGATGCTGGGAAAGATTGAGGGTTGGAGGAGAAGGGAAACAGAGGATGAGATGGTTGGATAACATCACTGACGCAGTGGACATGAGTTTGAGCAAACTGCAGGAGATAGTGAAGGACAGGGAAGCCTGGTCCGCTGCAGTCCATGGGGTTGAAGAGTCAGATACGACTTAGTGACTGAACAATGAACAAAATCTATCTATCCTTCTTCAGATTCTCTTTTATAGGTTATTACAAAATATTGAGTATGGTTCCCTGTGCTATAAAGTAGGTCCTTATTGGTTATCAATTTTATATATAGTAGTCTACATGCTCTTTATACCTGTTCTTCCTTCTGGAAGGATTCTTTGCCAGCTGGACAATCTGGCTCACTTCTCATTCTTCAGAAACATTATTCCCTTCCCCTAGAGGCCTTTTATGACCCCCTCAAGCTGGAAGAGGTACCCTCCTTAGTTATCTTAGAGTATCCTGTGTTTACCTCCAACACAGTGTAAAACAATGGTCCCTGGGGCAGCTGTGGTTTTCTTGTTTCTCTGATGTTTGAGCCCCTCAAGGTGCAGTCTGTCCGTGGTCACTTGTGTGCCAAGGGGTGAGCACAGTAGAGCAAGCCTTCAGTGTGGGTGCTCACCAATGGACAAAATGAACAAGCAAGTGTGTGCCAAACCCTAGAAGGAGGCAGATGGCCTTCCAGGTCAGCTGTTTCATTGAACACCCTGTCCTACAACCTGAAGTGTCAAAGAACTTGGGTGGCCCATCATACCTCTGACCTCCTCACAAGTTTAATGTAGGTTTGGGGCTGTCTTTATCCTGCACTCCCCAGTTCTCAGTCCCTCAGCTGTAGAGTCACATTTGCATACTGCAGCCATGATCAAGCTGAAAGCATAGTGGAGATGAAAGGAACCAAAAGCCAGGTCTCTTGGGCAATTTCCCTGGTAATGTAGGAACAGAATTATCCAAGGAGTGATTGACAAATTAGAAGCACTTTGCACCTAATTTTAATGTATTTGACTCCTTGAGAAAAGGAATATGTTAAACTTAACATTATTCACCTCGCAGAAGCTCCTGTCTTTCAAATCAAAATCAATCTTCACGTGGGGTACTAAATCTTAAGGAAACAAATTGCTTTCTATGGTACATTGCACTCTTTAAATGGCTTTATTTGGAGGGCCAGCTGAGCAAGTTAATTTCAGCGGCACAGCTGGTTGGCGATTGTGGAGTAGGCGCTATCCAACTTGCCTGTCGTTGGAGAGGGCCTGGCCTGGCGCTCGTTAACCACCCTGGGATTAAGAAACAGTGAGAGTAACCGGAACATACACTGGACCATGCGGTGAAAATTAAAACAGAGTTTCAAGACTCAAGTCAGTTTGTTGATATACAAGACTGTGAACTTGGTTCTTGGAGCATCTTTTTTTCTTTTCTTCCCAGTGGTTCCCAAATATGAATGCTTTCACAGTTCAGGACCATGTTATGAAAGGACCACATAGACTCATTCACATGGAGGTGATCATAACTGGATAACAATTTATAGTTTTTCATCTCATATGACATTTTAATGTCAAAAGAAGATAAAGCCAAAGGAATGCATCTCTAATTAGGGAATTTGAAGCATGAACTGGTGAGTAGAGACTTGCTGCCATTCCCAGGAGACTGCCTACTTAAGAATTTTAACATTTTTTGAGCTGGGAAGAAACAGAGAATTTTCTAATCTAGTCTGCATTTTCATAGAATGAAGAAATTCCATTACAAAATACTTTAATAGTTGCCCATGCTTGGCTTGAATGTTATCAGTGATGGAAAACTCACCACATTATAAGGCAGCCCATCCCATTGTTGAGTAGTTTGAATTTAAAACAATTCCATCTTATTTTCCACTAAAATTGGTCTTCCTGAAACTTTCACCCATGAGATATAGCTCTGCATTCTAGATCAAGTATCTTTTGAATGACAGTCCTTCAGATGTTTGAGGGTGACTCCCAAGTCCCCTATTTCATCCCTCATTTGTCATCTGCTCTCTGGGTTAAACAGCCGTCATTCCTACTGTTGTCTCTCAGTATGAGTCTTCCAGCTGTCTCTGGGTCCTGCCATTTTTTCCTTTAGACATATTCCAGTTTGTTCACATCTTTCCTTTTTTTTTTTTGGCTGCATTAGTTCTGATCTTAGTTCTTTGACCAGGGCTCAAATACATGCCTCCCTAGAGTGGAAGTGAAGTGCAGAGCTTCAACCACTGGACTCCCAGGGCAGTCCCCCTGTCCTTCTTAAAATGCAGTTAGTGTAAATTTTCTAAATATAGCCCAGTTTTGGAGGGAGATTATCACTCATTCACGAAGCTTTGAAGCTGAGCCTGCCCATCCTGGAGCTATGTGGATAGGCTTTAACAGTCTCCCAGGCAGGAGTGTGTCCTTTGACCTGTTACATTTGGGTTGGTCTGTTCTGGTCATCATTCTCTGCCATCCCATATGTTTGCTACTCCTTTTAGCCACTTGCCATCCTCACATTTGATGAGCTGTCTTCCTGCCAGTCTTTCTGATGAGATAAGAAAGGCCATTAAGGATAATTTACTTGGTAACAAGAGGTGGCAACAACAGCAGCAGTTAAAAAAAAAAAAACAACAAAACCCATCTTCTAAAAGTCATATATATTTATTTAAAACATAAACACAAGAAGATAACAATGATCTAAACCATTTTTGTGCGTGTCTGTTTGTAAACATTTATCCAAGGGGTTCATATGTTTTTGTTGTTTTACTTACTATGAACATTTTCCATGTTATGTAATCTTCTCAGTTCAGTTCAGTTCAGTCGCGCAGTCGTGTCCGACTCTGCGACCCCATGAATCGCAGTACACCAGGCCTCCCTGTCCGTCACCTTCTACAAGACCATTTTTAATGCTTCCCATTATATGGGCATACTGTATATAATTTAATTAATTCCCTATTGTTGGGCGTTTGGGTTCTAATTCTTCTGTCTTGTGAACTGTGCTGCTAGGTTCTTGCACTCATCCATGATAAATTCCTAGAAACAGATTTGCTGAGGGCAGTGGGTAGACAAAACCTTGGATATTTGTTGCACTTCAGAAAGATTGTGAGATTTTAAACATACAGTTTTACATCCCCAAAAGCAGGAGCAGAACTAAATGCCCAACTTAAAATCCTTGCTTTAAATATGTGTTTCTTTTTAAAAAGAATTTGTTATAAAATATCCTTATTATTTTAGGCTTCCCTGTTAAGAAAATTTATTTATTAAAAAAAAAAAGATTTTGGGATCTTCGGAAACTGAACTTGGTATCATTTCTCATTCAGACCATGGGATGATAGCTGGACAGATCTCAGGGGATTTGAGGAAGTAACCTGGAAGATTCTCCTTGTCTAAAACCCTGACTAAAATATCTGGTCAGTCTTACTCAAAACAGGCCCTAATTTCTGGTTGTATTGTAGTCGAATCAGTTTGGGTTGCAGAAATTTCAAAACTGTAGTAGAATTAGTTTCTGGATTTTTGAGATGTAGCATAGTTAAATGGATCCTTCAAACTGGAATCTGATTATTTTATTGTTTCTTTTTTCAAAAGATAGGGAATACACAGATACCAAGTAAATATAGTAGGTCCAGTCTCTCTAGGAACGAATGAATATAAGGCAATCACACAGCTGCTGACTATCAAAGGAACTGATGCTTCTAAGATTCTAATTGTTAAAATGTAAATCACTTTCTTATACATATACAAAACTACAGAATTCCACACAGAAGCAAATCTTTATTTTAGCCATAAAACTCAGAAGATGCTTCTCATCTGTTGTCCATCTGACCACAGGGAGGTTGTAGAGCAGCTGGGATTGCAGTTGGTTTCAACTAACAGAAACCTGACTACAGAGCTTTAACCAAGCTAGGGTTCATTTCTTTCACATAATGAGAAGTCCAGAGCTGGTACAGAGGTTGCCAGGAATCTAAATACCATCTAACTTCTTGGTCTACCATCTTTGTGACAAGATTTTTACCCTCTGGGTGGCTGGATGCCCAGAAGATGGGGAGGGGCTAAAGCTGTACACAAGCTAGCTATGTTCTTTTTGTTAGAAAAATACAGATTTGTTTCCAGCTTATTGCTTCAGAGTCTACATGGCCACCCCCTTGCTGCAAGGGAGACTGAATGTGTGAATATGTGTCTTTTTCAAATCAAGGTTATTAATAGAAATAAAGGAGGAGAATGTGTTGGAAAAGCATTAGGCTGAAGACTAGAACTTTTAACTTCCAGGATTATAATTTCAGCTGTACCACTTGTAGACTCTGCAAATGTGGACAAGGCACATTTCCTTTTTGGCTTTAGTTGTATCATCTCTGAAGTGATGAGGTTGGAGAAAATGATGTCTGAGGGCATCAGTGTGCTGGGGCTGGTTCATACTGACTCATGAGAGTGGAGTATGTCTTCTCAATCTGTAATCAATGATGTTATGGTCTGAATTTGGCCCTGGGTGATGGTGATGGTGGTATTTACACCATGGAAATTGGCCAGTGCTATGAATCAATGCTTTCCATCCATCTCCTCTCAGGCAGATGGTTAAACATTTACCACTAAGAGATCTTCCCGTGTTAACAGTCTCTGAATCTATCATTTTATTTCTATAAATCAGATTCAAAGGGCAGTGAGGCCTCACTGCAGAGAACTTGAAGCCTCTCTTGTTCATTTTTCTATCCCATTGCTATGGGTCTCTCTTTGTTACCTCCTTCTACACTCCCTGTAGTCTTTTTTTTTTTTTTTCTGACTTTCCCCCTTGTCAGCTTTTTCTTTAAGTGACCATGTTATAAAGTTTAAGAACAAATGCATTTGCTGTGGTTATACATTAGAGTTTTGTGTTTCTGATTGTAAAATAAGATTGATATTTTTAAAAGTAAATATAGAAAACCAAATCTATTCCTTTCTTTCTGCTATTACACCTAAAATTGAGTTTACTTAAGTACAACTCTGATTCACTTTTTTCTTCTTTGTTTTCTTTTTAATCATCAAAAAATACTTGTAATGATCTGTTAACCAACAACTCAACTGAGTTCTTTTTCAGTTTTGTTGAAAGCACAGAATTGGAAGTTATGAGTTACCAAAGTATTGGTTACCATCTCATTAGAGTCATTTACTTTCTTGGAAGACTTTTAAAATTAAACTTTTTATTTTGAGATATAGATTCACATTCACATGTAAAAAATAATACAGAGATACAGTACATCTTGCAAAACTCTAGTATGTATCAAAACAAAGATATTGACATTGATACATCCTAGTATATTAAAATTCTGAAAGAGATGGGAATACCAGACTGACCACCTGACCTGCCATTTGAGAAACCTATATGCAGGTCAGGAAGCAACAGTTAGAACTGGACATGGAACGACAGACTGGTTCCAAATAGGAAAAAGAGTATATTAAGGCTGTATATTGTCACCCTGCTTATTTAACTTATATGCAGAGTACATGATGAGAAATACTAGGCTGGAAGAAGCACAAGCTGGAATCAAGATTGCCAGGAGAAATATCAATAACCTCAGATATGCAGATGACACCACCCTTATGGCAGAAAGTGAAGAGGAACTAAAAAGCCTGTCAATGAAAGTGAAAGAGGAGAGTGAAAAAGTTGGCTTAAAGCTCAACATTCAGAAAACAAAGATCATGGCATCTGGTCTCATCACTTCATGGCAGATAGATGGGGAAATAGTGGAAACAGTGTCAGACTATTTTTCTGGGCTCAAAATCACTGCAGATGGTGATTGGAGCCATGAAATTAAAAGACCCTTACTCTTTGGAAGGAAAGTTATGACCAACCTAGATAGCATATTCAAAAGCAGAGATATTACTTTGCCAGCAAAGGTCCATCTAGTCAAGGCTATGGTTTTTCCAGTGGTCACGTACAGATGTGAGATTTGGACTGTAAAGAAAGCTGAGCGCCGAAGAATTGATGCTTTTGAACTGCAGTGTTAGAGAAGAATCTTGAGAGTCCCTTGGACTGCAAGGAGATCTAACCAGTCCATCCTAAAGGAAGAAATATCAATAACCTCAGATATGCAGATGACACCACCCTTATGGCAGAAAGTGAAGAGGAACTAAAAAGCCTGTCAATGAAAGTGAAAGAGGAGAGTGAAAAAGTTGGCTTAAAGCTCAACATTCAGAAAACAAAGATCATGGCATCTGGTCTCATCACTTCATGGCAGATAGATGGGGAAATAGTGGAAACAGTGTCAGACTATTTTTCTGGGCTCCAAAATCACTGCAGATGGTGATTGGAGCCATGAAATTAAAAGACCCTTACTCTTTGGAAGGAAAGTTATGACCAACCTAGATAGCATATTCAAAAGCAGAGATATTACTTTGCCAGCAAAGGTCCATCTAGTCAAGGCTATGGTTTTTCCAGTGGTCACGTACAGATGTGAGATTTGGACTGTAAAGAAAGCTGAGCGCCGAAGAATTGATGCTTTTGAACTGCAGTGTTAGAGAAGAATCTTGAGAGTCCCTTGGACTGCAAGGAGATCTAACCAGTCCATCCTAAAGGAGATCAGTCCTGGGTGTTCATTGGAAGGACTGATGTTGAAGCTGAAACTCCAGTACTTTGGCCACCTCATGTGAAGAGTTGACTCATTGGAAAAGACTCTGATGCTGGGAGGGATTGGGGGCAGGAGGAGAAGGGGACGACAGAGGATGAGATGGCTGGATGGCATCACCGACTCAATGGACGTGGGTTTGAGTGAACTCTGGGAGTTGGTGATGGACAAGGAGGCATGGCGTGCTGTGATTCATGGGGTCACAAAGAGTCAGACAAGACTGAGCAACTGAACTGAACTGAGTATATTACAATTTTTTTCAATAAAATATTTAAGATTCCATGGCATGGTTTGGGATATGAAGGGGAGGGGTATGCCTTCCACTATTATTGGGCCCAGAGCAGATACCAGAACTCTGGCCAGCTTCCTGCTTCTCTTTAAGATTTGTTCCAATCTGCGACTTCACATTCACTTTCGCTTTCACTTTTCCCTTCCTAGCACTTCCACAGCTAAGTCTTGTTTGAGAGAATGAAAAAAGCAAAGAGAATTTAATATCTTGTTCCTCAAAAATGTGGTTTTGAACCAGCGACATGGGCATCCCCAGAAAGCTTGTTTAAAAAGCAGAATCTTGAATTCTGCCCAGACCTACTGAGTCTGAATGTGCATTGTAACAAGCTCCCTGCATGATCTGTATGCCTTCTAAAGCTTGAGAAGTTCTGGTGCAAAAGGTTGCTGGACAGTCTCTAAGCCAGATACGTCTGTCCCTTGGGCCTCACTAAGGAGAGCTACCTGAAATCCTAAGCATTTCCTTGGACTTCTCTGGCAGTCCAGTGGTTAAGACTCCATGCTTCCAATGCAAGGGGCACACTTTCCATCCCTGATTGGGGAACTAAGGTCCTGCATGCCACATAGTGCAGCCAAAAATAAATAAGACTGGTGTCTATCAGTTCAGTCGCGCAGTCGTGTCCGACTCTTTGCGACCCCATGAATCGCAGTACGCCAGGCCTCCCTGTCCATCACCAACTCCCGGAGTTCACCCAGACTCACGTCCATTGAGTCCGTGATGCCATCCAGCCATCTCATCCTCGGTCGTCCCTTTCTCCTCCTGCCCCCAATCCCTCCCAGCATCAGGGTCTTTTCCAATGAGTCAACCCTTCGCATAAGGTGCCCAAAGTACTGGAGCTTCAGTTTTAGCATCATTCCTTCCAAAGAAATCCCAGGGTTGATTTCCTTCAGAATGGACTGGTTGGATCTCCTTGCAGTCCAAGGGACTCTTAAGAGTCTTCTCCAACACCACAGTTCAAAAGTATCAATTCTTCGGCGCTCAGTATAGTAAACACTTAATAAACATTACAGTCTCCTTTGATACACCTCTTCTTCCACATAGTTCCTGGTTACAAAATAATGATAGACAAACAACATTCTAAGAAATCTTCAGCATTTAAGGCCATGTCCCCAAGCATACCTGGAAGCTGCTGGGAAAGCCTGAGGCTTTGGCTGTGGGGTCTCACATGTGCAGTGCTTGCTTGCTCCAACGGGGTTAAATCACCATCTGGATGGCCCAGTCATCTGCAGACTAGACAGGCATCACATAAGGGCATGTTCCTGCGAGGATGCATGTACCAACACATTTCTAATGGATAGTGCATGGGATAAATTTGCAACCCAAAGTCTGCTTGGAAAATGGAGTTTAGCTTTTGTGAGAAGAGAGTCACCCTCAGGCCTAACTTTCTGGTATTTGAATTATGATCCAGGTAGAAAGAATATTGTTTATGGCCATAGAGGTAATTCCTGGGTCTAGAAAACCCCTGGGACTCTTGAAGGTCTAATCATTTTTTTTTTTTTAACTTTTTATTTTGTAGTGGGGTATAGCCAATTAACAAACAATGTAGTGATAGATTCAGGGAACAGTGAAGGGACTCAGTCATACCTATACATGTATCCATTCTCCCCCAAACTCCCCTCCCATGCAGGCTGCCACATAACACTGAGCAGAGTTCCATGTAGGACCCTGTTGGTCTTCCATTTTAAATACAGCTGTGTGCACATGTCCATCTCAAACTCCCTAAACATCCCCTGAAGGTCCAATCTTTAACATCTGTCTCCCAAACAGTCAATTCATTCATCATGTTCTTGGATCACAGCACAAAGGGAAAAAAAGGAATCTTTTACAAAAAGATATATATTTCTTTCATACTATTGCATAAATATTCTTAAATAATTTTAATATCATATTACAGATATATTTACATGTGTATAAATATATACATATATATATATAGAGTGCATATATGCTAATTATATAAACTCTAGAAGTATCACAATCTGGAAAAGTTTTTTAAAGCTGTCAGAGATATATTCTGTCTATACAAAAATTTATATATATTTATACATACATGTTTATTCACACGTATCTTTTTAAAAAATGACGTTCTTGTCTTACTCACCATGTGCCTTCAAGTCCCTTGCTTTTAATTTGCTAAGTGAGAAATTAAGAAGTATGTCATATTAAGAGTTTCAAAGTAGATCATCCACTCTGGTCATACAACAGACAACGAGCCCTTTCAGAAGGGGCTCGTTGGTCCCCAGAGGGACTCTGGGGGCTCTGAGACCACCCCCAGCCACATAAAATATTTTTCAGGGGAGATGGTCTATGGAGTTTCAGACCACCAAAGAAAAGATTATGCAAAGAAAACTCTAGATCAAGTGTTTTTCTAATTTGGCTTCTCTTCTTTCTTAGATATTTCTCAAAAAGCAGGGGAAGGGCTCAAAAGGGAGGAGGCAAGAGGACCAGGTTGGTTTGAGCTTTCCTTTTGTCTCCTGATAAAATCCAAGTGCAAATAAATGTCTCTTCTGCATCCCCACGAGTCTAAATCTCTGCACATATGTTGCTTATTACACTTTCAGGGGGGGAAATGTCCTAGGAGGCAGGATTTGCATTATTTGAGTTATTTATTATTCTTATACAAACGTTTCATCACCACTTCCCTAGACTTAGTATCTTAAATCCATAGCTCCGGCTTTAGCTTCTCTCCATGGAATAATGTGTGTGTACATATGGCTCCCTATGTTGTTTTAATATCTTCAGGAAACACTTTGGTTTACAATGCTCTCCAGATGTTCAACTTTCTGAAAATCCTGTTATGATGGACCTAGGCAAGACTGGAAGGGAAACACTTAGCTTGAGAATGTATTTTGTTCAGCTTGGAACCACCAGCACAGAAGGGGAGTTGAAGGATACCTGAGTTTCATAGCGAATGGCAACTGTGAAATCCATGGGAACAGGGATGTTCCCCACAGAAAATCTCAAACGAGCCCCAGGGAGAACACTGGCAAACCCAGGTCTTGTCCATGTAATGGGAATCTCAGGAACTGGTTCTCGGAGAAAGATGGAAACAGCAGGCTGTTGGTCAGAAGTCACCGAGCCCTAAAATAGGAGAGGAATGAACACAACTTTGCATAGAGTGAAGGGTTGGAAGAGAAAGTAAAAAACCTCATGTATTTCTTGATGTGTATATGATCCATCTGGGTCCCGGATAAATTATTCCAACCAGGACACATTCCAGAATACCATGGAGAATAAAAGTGCTGATTCTGCAGCTGTGGAACATATGTTACTGTATAGAATGATCACTTGGAAAGCAAGAGCGCTGGCCAGCACGTGAAGTACCCCATGTGTCATACACTGAGTGATCCCACATTGGTGACCTTGGCTTTTCTCAGATATGACTATGGAGTTCTGGCCAAAATACGAAGGGAAAGAAAATATTCCCATGCCTACTTCATGGATTTTGCCTAATTGTGCATGACAATGATAAAACCACATGGATTTGTTTTTTCTAGATATTTCTTTCATGCAAATGTGAGAAATGATCTTCTCCCATCTGCTTGGGGGCACATGAGTACAAAACTGCTCACACGCTTGGCTGATTAGCAGCCCTGCTGGTCTGATGCTGGATGTCAGCCTGGGACCATCTGGACCCTGTGGATAATACTTCCTTGATGACTTCTGCATCTGCCTCTCAACACTTCCAGCCTCCACTGGAATTCTGCCTCTTTCTTACTTTTTGCCTGTGTTGCTGCAACAGTGTCTTGGCTGTTCTCTCTGTGGTCCCTCTAGTCTAATACATACCACACACTGCTGCCAACGAGCATTTCAAACGCATTCTCACTGCCAACAACCTCACGCCCAAATTACTTAGCCTGAAGTTCAAGTTACTCTGTGATCTACCACAAACTGTTCTTCACTTGACAAATGTTTATTTAGGAACAATTCAATCCCAGCCTTTGAATCAGAGGTAAAGATGAATAGACTAGAATCCCTGCCACAAAGGAGTTTAAGGTAAATAAGAAATGAGATGGAGGTGTGTGTAAACTCATTCTGCAACATTTTCAAACTTTAAAAAAGTACTCTGGGGATATCCCTGGTGGTTCACTGGCTAAGACTCCATGCTTCCAATGTAGGGGGGCCTGGGTTTGATCCCTGGGTGGGGGGATTAGATCCTACATGCTGCAACTAAGAGTTCACATGCCTCAACTAAAGAACCTGTTCTAAGACCTGGAGCACTCAAATAAATAAAAATATTTTAAAAATAGTAAAATAATAAAAATTTGAAAAGTATCTTGGAAATGGCAGCAGACAGTGTAGGTGCCCCATGAGATTCCCTTTACTTAGTTGGTACACCCATCCCCCATTTGTTGTATAAGTGTGACTTCTAACAGCTCCCACTTGCCCCTTCTCTGGAAAATTGACCTCTCACATCCCCACCCATATGCCTAGGGTAGCTCACAGCCAGTGACTGCCTATGTGTTAGTTGCTCAATCATGTTCAATTCTTTGTGACCCCATGGACTGTAGCCCGCCAGGCTCCTCTGTCCACGGGATTTTCCAGGCAAGAATACTGGAGTGGGTTGCCATTTCCTTCTCCAGGGGCACTTCCCAACCAAGGAATCAAACCCAGGTCTCCTTCATGCAGGCAGATTCTTTACTCTCTGAGCCACCGGGAAGCCACCAATGACTGCCTGATAGGGTATAAAAGGCTGGCCCTGTGGTCTCAAGAGGTAGAAAAACTGTATCTGCAGTTTCTGTTTCTGACTTTCTCTATGGGTCAATCCAAGGTTTGTTTTGCCTGAGACCACCTCTGACTCTTTCTCCTCCTCCATCTTATTTCCTTCATTCTCTTAAAGAGTTTTCCCAAAGAAGATTTCCTTTGTAAGTCACTTGCACATGACTCCAGTTTCAGACTCTGTGTCTAGGGCCCTGACCTGAAATAGTTGGTAGCAGACAGGGTACCTAAAAGTAGACTGGAAGATGCATTCCTGGAGGAGAATAATTTATTGTTCAGGTGGCAACAAGGACCTCAGTGGGTAACATGTGTTGATGACCCTTGTGGAGCAGCAGAGTCATTGCTAAAACTGTCATCTTGGGTGAACCGGGACAGGATAAAGAGGAAAGGGGAGGCACTGACATGAGCAATATTTCTGGCATCGACAGATATGGGTTATAAGGACTGTGGGCCCAGATGGCTACTATTGGTTGTCATTGGTGCATTTGATGAAGATGGAAGCCTCAGAGCAATTTAAAGTCAAGTGTGAGAATCAAAAGGGCTTCTTGGCAGCATTTAAAGAGACTCTTGGGACTTCCCTGGTGGACCATGGTTAACACCCTGCACTTCCAATGCAGGGGGAGTAGGTTTGATCCCTGGTTGGGGAACCAAGGGCCCACATGCTGCACAGCACAACCAAAAATAAAATAAAGAGACGCCCATCTCTTTTAGTGAGAGGGTAGGAAAACTACCGGGGCATGATACTTTATTGGAAAAGTTGTAGAACTTCAGAGAGGGCTCACTTCTCAGCCTGGGTAAGTCACCTATGCCAAAGTCAGAGCTTCCCTTTGCAGGGAATCAGGGGGGTCTTGAGACATGGGTGATGTACATGAGTACCATGAACCCTGAGGTTCTTCTGAGCACTCTTGGACTATGTATGTAGTCCACTACCCTTATTAGGAAAGAGCCCTCCCTCAATCTGCCTCATTTGAAGACTATCCACAAATCTCAAATGATGCAGGTGCCTTAAAAGAAAACAAGTATATTCCTCAGCATCTGCCCCCCTGAGCACTTGCCTAATAATCAGGATCAAATTTCAGCATGCTGTGCTGAATCTCCTAGAGAGACCTGCTTAACACGAACCAGTAGCAACTGGGAGAGGATGGCTGGGCATGGATCATGAGGGGTGCCAGAGCAAGGGGGCAGACTATGAAACCAGGTAAGGAGAGCTTGTTTGTTTGGGGTCACTGGTGATATAGGATTTAGCTGCTTGGCAAGGGCCCTGGAGCCCTGCAAGATGAATCTAATATATTGCTGGAGTAGTTCTTAGAAGCTTGGCAAAAGCTGTGGTTCAGAGTAATGAAGCAGAGCTACCAGAACTGCTGTAGCAGGCTGGGGAGGATGGGCCACAAGGCTCAAAGAACTATGGGTGCTAGAATGGATGTAAAGTCCAAGGCTGGAAAACCCCTCTACTGACTATGCTCCATTTATCAAGAGAGTGAGGAATGAACTGGTGAGGGGGCCACAGGATCACTGAGAAGCCGAGGATTGTGTACCCTCTGTAGGGTGGGTAGGCCAAAACATCACAAATCTGAGCTCCTTAGTAGCAGCGCAGAGGACACAATCACAGACGATCAAAGGCCAGGGAACATTTAACTCTCAAAAGCAAGATGAGTATAAATATAATGCGGAGCCAAGTTGGGGTAGGCGACAAAGTGGCTGACCTATGGGAATCTTCTGTGAAGATGATTAGAACATGGTGTTCCTAGAAGCATGACAGATGAGCAGTCAACAAAACATTGCTTAATATATAGCATTGAAAGTGATCAAGGGACTTCCCTGGTGGTCCAGCGGTTAAAAATCTCCTGCCAGTGCAGGGGATCCAGGTTCAATCCCTGCTCAGGGACGATCCCACACGCCATGGGGCAACTAAGCTCATGTGCTTCAACAAGCCCGTGCACCTAGAGCCTGGCTCTGCAACAAGAAGCTGCTGCAGTGAGAATCCTGTGCACTGCAACCAGAGAGTAGCCCCTGCTTGCTGCAACCAGAGAAAGCCTGTGCACAGCAACAAAAACCCAGTGCAGCCAAAACCAAACAAATGAAGTTTTAAAAAAATCAGTTGAAGAGTTTTTTAAAAAAGTGATCAAGTATGAATTGACAGAAAGCTGGACTGTTGGAATGTACCTGCTTAGCAGCTGGCATTGATTCTCTGATCTGTAGGGTTAGTGCTCTTAAGGTAGGAAATGTCAAGTAAAAGCTTGAGAAATGCCCACTCTCTATTGCCCACCCCACACACCAAGCCAAGAAAGTAAATAAAAACCAATATTGCAAATCAGAGGTGTCCTCAAAGCGCCACTCTCAAGACTTAGTGGGTCCCATATCACATCCACATTACAAATTTAATACAAATGTAACCAAATTGCAGCCCCACTTGCAGGCATTATGATGGATGGAATATCATGATCAGAGTGTATCAACACCAGAGTGTACACTCTGGTATGTGATATGCAGCTACTGAAATGAAAAGGAAGAGAAACAATTTATATTTGCTTGGGATGGGCAGTGGTGTATATTGTATATATTTAGTCTTGCCCCAAAGTAGTTAATTCTCTTGCTTCCTGTAACAGCATAGTCCAAAAGAATCTGGACCAACCAGATGTTCTACAAAATACCATACTGATCCCCTATTTTGAAGGACAGTGAAGAGGGTTCTTTGGTCTATGGCAATGTTATGTGGTCTCCCACAACATCGGTGAGAATCAGACACTCTATGGCCCTGGCCAGCACCCCTACTCTCTGGTGGCTCACAGAATGTCTATTTCACCAGTGCGAGAAAACACAACTTCCTCAGCCCAAAGCATTCACTTTACAGTAAAAGCTATCAGTGGTCATGTGACTTTGGGATTCACTGTTCCTACACAAACCATGGCATCCAGAAGATGCTAACTTGAGATAGCAGTGGGATGGGGCCCCTAAAAGATCCATCAGCTCCATGGCTTGGAAAGGACATGCTATGAGATGGGGAAGTGTTCTTCTAGAGGCTGCTTAAGAAGTACAGAAACCAATGGTCTTAATGTGATGCTATGTCCCCAGGAGGGTGAAAGCACAGGTTTGGGAATGAAGTGAAAATATCCAAATTTACTGTCATTTCCAGTGACCATGAATTTCTTGTGCTGGCAACTCCAGGCTCTATGGTATTAGATGTCTTAATTCTTGGGTAGGGACAAATAATTTCACTACTTTAAAGCTGCTGGATGGTCACACTCCTTCACAGAGTGAGCTTAAGAAGCAAATGGGTAGAGTCAGTTTCATGGGCATATAGCCTGTGCAGCTGCATGGGACCCCCATGCTTAGAAGGACCCCATGCTTAGAAGGACCTCATGCTTGGTTTAATGCTCTGCTCTTATCATCTTGAAATAATTAAGACTTAAGAAGCTGTTTCCTAAGTGAAATGTCTTGGGATAATGGAGCATGCACAAGGACAGAAGCTATATGCACAGCGTATGTTTGCTTCCTTGCTGCCTCATTTGCACGCAGGGCACACAATGCCCATGAGCATGGGATTCAAATGATCTCCTACGCTTAGGCACTCAGTGAGACTCAGAGGAGGCACAAAGTTAGTGTGTGACATCTATGACTAAGTAAGCAGGGGTGCCAACAGCTCCAAGAAGCTGCGTTTTCTGTTCCAACCAGAAATTTCTTTGAAAGCAGAAAGAAGGGAATGACATTCTAAGAAACACATTATTCATGTTACTTCCTTGTGTCAGCCAACTACTTAACACTGAAAATGATAACTAGAAGGAAAAAGGACAATAGGCAATTCAGCGTTTCTTTTCCTTTCAGTCCCTCCTTACTCATCAATAAGCTGAAGGTACTGTTGGTCAAACACATACTAAGACATGAAATAACAGCCAAGTTAGTTTTGTGCAGCATTCCTATTATTCTAGGAAGAATAAAATATATATGCATGGTGATGGTTTAGTCACTAAAGTGTGTCTGACTCTTTGTGACTCCAGGACTGTAGCCTGCTGGGCTCCTCTGTCCATGGGACTTTCCAGGCAAGAATACTGGAGTGGGTTGCCATTTCCTTCTCCTATATATACACTTACATACATATATACGTATATGACTCCAAAATAAAAATTGTGTAATTTCAATGATTATGTGCACGAATTAAGTGCTCTTATGTTTGCAATTAAAATTGGCATTGCATGCTATGGAGATGAATAGTATAATTCATGCTAATAATTAAAATTTTTACTTTTTTTTTTACTTAGAATGACATTAAATAGCATATAAAGTACTTTGACAAGTTGAGAGACAGAGACTATGGAAGAAAGTAAATTTATATTTTACTATCTTCAAGGGGTCCTTTCCCTATTTTCTGTTTTGGCTGTGCATCATTCAGGATCTTAGTTTCCCTGTCAGGGATCAAACCCATACACCCTGAAGTAGAAAGATGGAGTCCTACCTACAGGACTGCAAGGGGAGTCCCCCTAATTTCTCAAGTAGGGGGCTCTGCATTTAATTTCTATTTTGCCCTGGCCCTGCCCATGGGTCTGAGCATGCCAGGAGTGACTGGAATTGATGCTGTTAGTGTGCTCCCTGGTTCCTTTTATTGGACCACTCTATCTTGCCACCAGTTCCTGGGACTGTTAGCTGCTATGTCTCAGCACTGCTCCCTTCTTTTGAGAACTGCCCTTGGCTGAAGGGAGCTGCCTCACTTGGGAGGTGACCTGGGTCTGCCCTGGCAGTCTGTAGCCATGACTGCCTGACATGAGAATACAACAGGCCAGCCCTGAGCCTCAGTGGAGGACAGCTCTGTGGTGCCATGGGTGCTTCAGAGTTTCCCCAGGGAAGCAGGCAAGGCTAGACTACCCTAGATGCCACCCTTGCCTCACTTTCCCCCTCCCCAGCCTCCTGCCCTCCTTCCTGACAGGTTTCTCCTGATGAGCACTCCTTCAGTAAGCACATGCATTCAGATCTCTGTCGCAGTCTCTGTTTCTAGGGAACCCAACCTAAGACAGTGATTTAGGGGTACGTATATGCACACACACTTATGTAAAAGTAAAAGTTTCACCAAAATATATGCCCTTGCTTTATAGTCTTTTATTGTACCAAGTTGATCCCGTCAATTGAATGCATGACCTACTTACCCACAGGCATGACCTGCAGTTTGAAAATTACTGACCTATTGGACCCTAGAGATAGAAACAATTACTTATGTCTGGATGTTAGGGTAGTGAATGTCACAGAAAGATAAATCTGAATCAGGTCTTAAGGGATGACTACAAGTTTTCCAAGTGAGTAATACAGTAGTTGTTTCGGGTGAGAGTCAGGAGAGGAGTCTGTGGCTGCTTACAACAGTGTTTCTCAAAGTGCTTCCAGGGATCACTCATATTACTAGGGTGCTTGGCAAACATGCAGATTTCTTTTTTTCCCCAATTGATCCAAAAAGTATTTATTAAAATAATCATTACGCCAAACATCTCAAATATCCAAATCCAATTGAAGATCACAAAATGTATCTATGTTTTCCTAAAGTTCCAAATTGAGCCTCACTGCTCTAGAGCAACACTGTCTAATTGAACTTCTTGCAATAATGAAAATGTTCCTTATCTGCACTATCCAGGATAGCAGTCCAATGTGGCTATGGAGTTACTTGAAAAAATATGCAGGTTTCATGACACTAGTCAGATTCCCCGATTCAGCATCTCAAGTGGAAGGCCCTAGCATCTGCATTCTAAACAAGTTCCCTGGGTGATACTTCTGTGCAGTAAAATCAGGAAGTTCACTGAGCTGTGCCACTGGGAACAAGAGCACTCCCAACCCTTCTTTTTCAGGTGGACTTCAGCTTGAGATGCCTGGAGTCAGAGAAGGCTTTATGGACAGGTGGCATGGGGACAGGGACAAGTAGAAGAGCAAAATTGCTTTGCCGTGCACGTGGGCCTGAATGGAGGACCACCACTCATGAAGCCTTCTCTGACCCTCTTGGCTGGAGGTGGTTTTCCCTAAGGGAATTCGTAACATGTTTTGTGCACCTCTTCACGCACCCCACCTGAAATGCATTCATTGTCTGTGTACTTGCTTCATTTCTTCCACAACAATCTCAAGGGCAAGCTTTCTATGTCTAGGTGTTTCTGTTTTCATTCTTTCAATCAAGAAAGTCTCTTAGGCATAAAGAACTGTTTCAAATGCTGGTCGTATGAACAGGACAGCCAACATCTGTTTTCTTTTGCTTTTCCAACCTGTCCCTTCATGCAAACACAGGAATGCTCAGTAAAGACCCCAGCATAACGAATGAACAAATAGACCTAAAGTTATCCTACCTTCGATTAAATAGTAGTTGAATGGCCACAGGGCTTTCTGGTCTCTTTTAGCCTGCAGAAGCTATTGGAGGCAGGGCCCTGAGAAGGCAGCATTACCCCATCACTCATACCAGCACTAATCAACTATAGCTATTTCAGAATCAAGAGCATAGTCACACAGCATCCTCAGGGACACCAACATGTCCTTTGTCTTCAACTAGGAAGACAGTCATTTCTCAGAACGGTACCTCTCCTTTTTAAAAAGACAAGAAAATATGAATGCACAGTCTGACTCTTCAACTCTCCAGAATCTTACTTTCTCAAAGTTTTCACTCTGTAGAGAAATAAAGCTAAAGAAGTTTTCCCCAGAGGCTCTAGTTACTTTGAGTGTGCTTCTTCCTTTCCTTCACTCTGTTCTTGAGGATAATAAGAGCTTAGAGTGATTGAGCTCTAACATGAGCCAGGCATGGTTCTAAGCGCATTACCCAGGTTACCTGCTTCTAGCAGAAGAGACAATGACCCTGAAGAAATGGTTTACCTCATTCTGTTCATCTGCTTGCATGCTTTGCTGATTTTTTCTCAGTATTATATTTCCTTTGTCAATTATGAAATCATCTCCTTGTTGCTGGAAATACACATCGCATGTAGGCAAAGCTGTTGCTAATATCTTAAAAAGAAAAGAAATGGTAGTTTAAGTAACAAACAACAGTTTCAATTTTACCATAGTTGAAGAGTTTCAGATTCTAAAAGGGAATCATGATTCTCACTTAATACCTCAAGAAGAAGTCATTGGAGGCAGCTTAAAATTTTTTGTTTCTCTGTGAAAATGTGAAATTTTAGGTGGTTATAAGGCTCTGTGTTGAGTTCTTTTTAAGGGCTATTATACTGTAATAATTGTAACTGAATAACTGTGTAATTCTAAACTGGGAAAACATTTCTTCTTTGCTATTGGTTTTATGGTGTTTTGAACATTAACAATATGCATGATACACCAATTCAAAGATTTATTAGATGTTGTAGTTTTGACACCTCCAGACCAATTTCTCTTAGTTCTCATGGTCTGTAAAATTTGGCTTTAAATGTTTCCATAAGAGATTATATCAGGACAGCAAAATTCCACCAACTAAACTAAAACAGCAGAATTGCATCCATGCAACTGCAGTTTCCTTAAAATCCTGGGTTTTGTGGGACTCACTTTTATATTATCTCCTAGTCATTCGGTTGTCTACACAGTTAGAATCTCCAATTGTTCATTTCCAAGTTTTCACTGTACCCTGTGTATTAATCACTCAGTTGTGTCCGACTTTTTCTGACTCCATGGACTGTACCCTGCCAGGCTCCTCTGTCCATGGAATTCTCCAGGCAAGAATACTGGAGTGTGCAATCATTCACTTCTCCAAGGGATTTTCCCAAGCCAGGGATAGAACCTGGGTCTCCTGCATTGCAGGCAGATTCTTTACTATCTGAGCCACCAGGGAAGCCTCTATATGTTTGCTTGATGTTTCACTGTTAGTTTTACTGACAAGGTTTTTAATTTCACAGGTGCTCTGGTTGTTCATTGTGAGTGGGAAGCCCTGAGCCCTCTATTCTAGTGGTCACTGTTCAGACTCTTGACCAGGCTGTTGAGTCAGCTCCTTTGGACAGCACCCACAGGATTATGTTTATTTGTCCTCTTCATTTTTTCCCTTCACTAATTATGTTCATCTTACAACACAAAATCATAAACTATTTTACTAATTTTACACAGAAAACATGGATACTATAGTAAATGCCATACTATATTAAATTCAATCAAATTAACTTCTGTGGCCACGTTTAATTTCTATAGGAAAACAAGTCAGGTGCTTCCCAAACTGTGTACAAATCACCTGGGGGTCTTGCTAACATGCAGACTGGATTCAGTAGGTCTAGATGGGGGCTGAGAGTCTCCAAGTCTAATGAATCCACAAATGATGCCACTATTGTTGTCTGCCCACCATATTTTGAGTAGCCAGGATGTTGCCATAGACTGAATGCTTGTGTCCCCCTGCTAAATTCCTATGTTGACACCGAATCCCCATTGTGATGGTCTTAGGAGGTGGGGTTCTGGGAGGTGATTAGGTCATGAAGGCAGAGTCCTCATGAATGGGATTAGTGCCCTTATAAAAGACGGCTGAGTGAAAAGACAGCCATCTAAGAACCAGGAAGAGGGTCTCAGACATTGAATTGGTAGGTACCCTGACCTTGGACTTCCCAGCCTTTAGAACTGTGAGAAATAAATTCATGTTGTTTATAAGCCATCTGGTCTATGGTATTTTTAGCAGCCTGCACAGACTAAGAAAGATTAGATAGACAAGTAGGTAGATATTGATGGATGGATAGATGTAGATATATAGATATCTTTTTGAAGACCTACCAAGAAAGTTAATTGTCATTCTTCTTAGCTCTCCAATTTGAGTATTAAAACAATTACTTGTAAGATGGGCTTTGGATTCATGTCCCTGTGTGTCTCCGTTTTCCATCCTCTCTCTTTGCCCTGAACCTGGCCCCTTCTCCACCCCTGTCTGGACCACTGCAGATGGTGCTGCTCCAAACCAGGCTCTACTCCTGCTGGATGGTGTCTATGAGGACACAGAGGACAGTCTTCATCACATCATTCCTTTGCTCAGAAAGATTCAAAATTTAGCCTCTTTAATGGTGGTGGTTTAGCTGCATGGACTGTAGTGCACCAGGCTTCTCTGTCCATGGGATTTTCCAGTCAAGAATACTGGAGTGGGTGATCATTTCCTTCTCCAGGGGATCATACTGACCCAGGGATCAAACTCGAGTCTTCTGCATGAAGGCAGACTCTTTACTACTGAGCCACCAGGGAAGCCCAGTCTCTTTAGGAGGAAAATCTAATTTTATCTTCCAGTACTACTTCTCTGTGTAAACCTTCTGTTCTACCTGTGAATATACCTGCGTTGTTTCTCCTCTGAGTCATTACTTGGAACTTCTCTGGCTGGATTGTCTGCTCCCCGAGTCCACCACTGGAAACACTTAGTTTCAAGTCTCAGTCCAGATGATTCTACCTGTGTGTTAAGTCCATTCATAAAGGTTCAGTCATGGCTCTAAAATCCTGAAGCACTTACAGACTCTTCTTGTTTTATGGCACTGTCCCCATCTTGAGCTATTTATGAAAAGTATTAGCTGTGGTTAAAAACTTCAGGAGGGCAGAGACCTTAACTAATCCCGTTCTATGCCAATCAGCCTGGGTCTCAGCATTATGCGCCTGGCTATAAACTGGGGTTCTTGTGACACTTTCCCTGGGTTTGATCCTTTGCTAGAATGACTCACAGAGCTCACAGAATCACTTATTTATGCTTACTGGTTTTTTTGTATAATAAAGGCTATGAAGAAAGGATATAGATGAACAGTCAGATGAACATGTACATAGGCTGAGAACTGGAAAAGACCCAGACACAGGAGCTTCTGTCCCCTTGGAGCTGGGCTGCACCACCCCCAGCACACTGGTATGGCCACCAACCTGGATGCTCTCTGAACCCAGTACTTGTGGGAATTGTATGGAGGCTTCAGCCCACAGACAGCCCACCTCTTCCCTTCCTGGAGGCTGGGGTGTGGGGCTAAAAGTTTCAAGTGTCTAATACTTTCTGGTGACCAAACACTGACCTGAAGCCATCCAGAGTTACCTCATCAGGACAAACGACACTCCTCTCACCCAGGAAAGTCCAAAGGATTTAGCAGTTCTGTGTCAGCAGCCAGGGTCAAAGACCAAACATTAGAACAAAGGATGCTCCTAGTGCTCTTATCCCTTAGAAAAGCTCAAAGGTTCTAGGAGCTCTGGGCCGGGAACCAGTGACAACATCATTAGGTATATTTTTTTCTATTATTTCATGATAGTTGGAGCCTAAATAACAATATCCCCTTCCCAAAGGGCCGCCCCCCCGCCCCAGTTATCCTCATAAACCTGCAACACTAAAAACCATGAAGAAGAATCCAGACATAGGATTGTTTTATCTTGAGTCAACCCACCGCAGTGCTGAATCGAGGTCAGGACAGTGCAAGCCTTCTCTTCCTGCCCCAATTTCAGTCAGTAAAAGAGGAAATTCCAAGCCTCTTCAGGGGTATCTTCATCCCTCCCACCAGCCATGTCCAGATTAGGAAGAGATCTCAGGAAATGACTGTGGCTGGAGTCACAGGCATGTGAGTGCTATCAGAGTCTAACTTAACTTTTCTCTGTTGGGTCTGGATGCTTGTGTTTGCCCCCCTCATAAGACTTTGAGATAAATATTTTTAGGGAGCATGCCCCACAGGACTGTGACTTGTAATGAATGGGACTGAGAGGCATTTTCAATCACACACCGCTACAACCAGCACTGAGGACTGCTAATCCAAGATCAGCTTCGGGAGGCTGGTGAGCACATCTTACACTTGGTTTGGTACCAGATTCATTCATTCAGTAGCAGAGATTCATGGCCTTCTATTATGCATCAATCACAGTGCTCTGCACTAGAGCAACAGTGCTGATGGAATAATGCCCACCCTCCCTGCCCTCTCACGGTTTATAGTGTCATCAGGGAGACAGACCAGGAAACGCTCAATGAACATTCCCTATCTGTCGGGTACCTCGAAAGAGCAAGAATCAAGTCTGTGTCAGCACAACTTAATCCAATTCACACTTCTGTGCCAGCCTCTGTGCTGGAATGGGGATATTAAAATAGAATGCAAACTCTGCCCTTAAGACTTTGTAGAATCTGCAATTCTGTAATTGGATCAACTCTGCTCCGTGTTTGTGGGCAAAACCACTCTCTTCTGGGTACCTTACCCGCAATCTCAAGGGTGTGCTTTATGTATTTACCTACACTCCACCAGATGAAGTCTGAAGGAGAGTCAGTGAAATACGAACCAAAGGCGCCAGTCCCTGAAGTGGGTTGGCTTCCTCCACCTCGTGGTGGTAGAAATTCAAAGGAGCAAAGAAATAGCCAGGCACTGGCTCAGTGCAGCTGCGACCAGTGACATGGGGGCAACAATCACATTGCCCATTCTTGGGTGAGCACCTGTGGGGAAACAAACCCACCTCGTGAAAAAAAAAGTGGAGGTGGGGCGGCAAGTGTAAGATAAGGGCCTAGGGGTGCTGGAGTAAGTGCCCTCTGGATTTGAGTCCATTTTTTGAACTCATCAATCAGTCATCCTGGGGAAGATGTGGAGAGGCAATGAGATCTACAGGTCTGGTGTTTTTATTAACTTTTTGTTTTATATTGGAGCATAGTTGATTAACAACGTTGTTCTAGTTTCAAGTGTACAGCAAAATGATTCAGCAATACACACACATATCTATTCTATTTCAAATTCTTTTCCCGTTTAGGTTATCACATAATATTGAATATAGTCCCCTGTGCTATACACTAGATTCTTGCTTGTTATCCATTTTAAATACAGCAGTATGTTCATGTTAATCCCAAACTTTCCATCTATCTCTCCCCTAGCCATTCTCCCCTTATGGTAACCATAAGCTCATTCTTTCAGCTCTACAGGTCTGATCTTGACAAACCAACCCAGATCCATGAAACCATGGTCACCACTTCTGTCCTCAGTGACTCTCTGCCTCTCCTCTAAAAACTGCACAAAGGAGAATGCTGGACCTCTCTTTACATGCTGGCAAAAAGTTGGGGTTTCAGGTGGGTCAAGCCATACATGTGCAGTGATATTTCCCACCACCTTGGGATTTCCAAGTAACAGAACTGTTTTCTCAGCCTCAGAAATACCTGAAGTGGAAGAAATCAAGTGGGCTCTCTTTAATGTTCCAAGATTGCAGCTTTTTAATGCCCTTTGCCTGCCATGGAATGACTTCACTTCTGACTATCAGCATGTCCTAATAAGCACTTTTACTTATTTTATGGAAATGGATTGAGGAATACTGCCACAAAACTCACTCATTTTACTGACTTACATGTTGGAATAAGCACCTCCAATATCACAGCTGCAGGGAGATCATCCATGAAGGTGATTTTCTAGTCCCCAGTATCCAGCCTACAAACAGAAAATGCTCAGTTGATTCCAGTTGTGAAGATATCTGCTTCTCTGAAGTATGGCATTAATATTAAAAGCACTACAAGTCAATTGTCAACAGTAAACAGCCACAGGGCCTGAACAATCACAGAGCAGCTTGCTTGCCTACATCCTTGATGCTGCTGCTGCTGCTAAGTCGCTTTAGTCGTGTCGGACTCTATGCGACCCCATAGACGGCGGCCCACCAGGCTCCCTCATCCCTGGGATTCTCCAGGCAAGAACACTGGAGTGGGTTGCCATTTCCTTCTCCAATGCATGAAAGTGAAAAGTGAAAGTGAAGTCGCTCAGTCATGTCTGACTCTTCACAACCCCATGGATTGCAGCCTACCAGGCTCCTCCATCCATGGGATTTTCCAGGCAAGAGTACTGGAGCAGGGTGCCATTGCTTTCTCCGACATCCTTGAAAATGATCTTCTAAAAGTAGACATCTCCTATTCCCAGGACTCGTATGAAGAGGGTAAGCAGGCTGTCTCTGTATTGCTTCCAATGGAATTGCAATGGATAATCAACAAGGACCTACTACATAGCACAGGAAAGTCTATTCAATATTGTGTACAAACCTACATGAGAAAAGAATCTGAAAAAGAACAGATACAGGTATAACTGAATCACTTCGTTGTATACCTAAAATACAACATTGTAAATCACCTATACTCCAATTAAAAAAAAAACAAATGCAATAGAAACCTCACAGTTCCTCTGACAGCACTAATTTTAGCTTCAGGCTGGGTTGTTTAAGGCCAGTCAGGAGAAATTCTTCAACTAGTCTACTTGCAACTGTTTGCATTAAACCAATGGAGTCCCTTACTATAAAACCCCTAGGGACTTTTACTTCCACACTACAGCAATATTTGTGATTAAAAAAAAAATATTCAGCTGATAGTGAGATCTTGTATGATTTATCACCGTTCAGTAGAATCATTTACTTATAAATAATTGTTTTGGCATAACAAACTCTCCCCATGTGAGAGATCCAACTCTCTTCTTCAAGATTTTTCTCATCATTGCAACATCTTGACCTTTATTCAATATAAACAGCTGGTGAGATACAAACAACTACCTCTCAGTTCTGACGTTTAGACTCAGAAAGACTCCCCTGCTCAAATATCTATTTAACAAGCTTAGGTGAAATTAAGGTCTAGGTTGGCATGGAATTCTCATTTGAAATGGGTTTGTTAAGTATCCATATTTTTTGTTGTCATCTTGGTACAATTTTATGCCCAGTTTTACTCAAACAGATTTATTTTAAACATTAAAAGTTGACACAATTTGTTACATAACACAGCTAAGGGCCTTTGAAATCTTTTTTCCCCAAACCAAACTTCAGTTTCGGCAAAAGCAATGTGAACTGAGCTGCTTCACTCAGGCTGGGGCTGTGAGAACCCCCGCGAGGCAGCTTATCCTGTAATGCTGGGCTCCAGTGCACCATCCATAGATCTGCATGGGGTACCAAGCAGAGGCCTGGGCTCAGCCACGATGGACAAGAGTCCCAAGTAGTGGCCCCCGCTCAGTTAGTTTCCTTTTGCAAGAACAATGGCAGTTAACTAGCTAAGAAAAAAAGTCAGCCGAGCCTAAGGTTTGTCTGGAATGATCTGATGTGGTGTCTCTGTTGACCTGTTCACTAGCTCCACACTCCTACTTTGTGTTGCCCATTCATGGTCATGGAACTTGGCACAGCTCACCTTCCAACAAGCAACTTCGAGATTACCTGTCCTGTGGTAGAGTTCCCTTTTCATATTTTCTCCTTGCTTTCTTTTCCCTCCTCCTCTGCCTCATCCCCATGTGTTTTTAGTAAAGCGACTTACAATATTAGCACAAACTATGTTGTAACAGACATATGTTTCTTGTTTATCAGCTACATTTCTTCAGACACATCAAGTCACTGTTCTTTTATTAGGTTAAGTTTTTGTTTTTTCTTTCTAAAATGTCACCGTGGGCTGCCAAGTTTGGAGGACAAAGGAAAGAGCTGGATTTTTAACTCTCTAAATGCATGACACATTTCTTATGGTGGGAACGTGTTTTATTTTGCTAATTTGAGACATACATGCTCATGTGTGTAGCAGAGTCTGTGAAAAATCCAAGGGTTTATTTCCCACAGGAATCGACAATACATTTAAACTTGATTTTTTTTTTTTTTTATGAGCTCATCCAAAAATAATTTTGGGCAAGGAGTGGTTGGGGTGGGAAACTGACTGTATATTAAAAGACTCCATGATCTGGTGGCCTTAAAAAGGGGTGAGGGGGTGCAGCAGCAAATAAATGCTCTTACACTCTATTGCTTGCACTTTCAGGAGAAGAGTAGATAAAACTATTGTCTGGGTGGGTTCAGATCCACCGGGTAAATGTTGTGCTGGTAAATGCTTAACAACTAGCTTTCTGCAGAAAGATAGAGGCTGATTTCCAGTGTGTGCCGACTTCTGCAGTGTAAATACCACAGGAATACTGAAATACAACAGGGCAAGGAAAGTGATCAACAAGACCAAGTCTCTTTTAGGCAATGGCAGTAGAAGAACACATCACTCCCTAAAGCGGGGGATTTTGTGTTCAGTCGTGTCCGACTCTTTGTAACCCCAACAGGCTCCTCTGCCCCTGGGGAATCTCCAGGAAAGATACTGGACTAGATTGCCATGCACTCCTCCAGGGGATCTTCCCAACCCAGGGATCAAACCCAGGCCTCCCACGTTGCAGGCAGATTCTTTTACCGTCTGAGCCACCAGAGAAGCCCCCCTAAAAGGGGAATCAGAGGCAAATACATACAGTGCATTCTTCACAGTGTAGCCCGGTAGCAAATGGCTGACACAAGCATTGGCCTGTCTCCACATCACAGGTCAAGAGCGGCAGACTCCCAAGGGGGTGACAGTCGCAGGCTGAAAGCACATCGTACACAGTCATTCTTATTTTACTTCTTCACACTCACACTGGTAAACCTACTTATTAGCTTACACTGAGCAAAACATGGCCACGAGAGCCCTGAGCAGCCTGCCCTGCCAAGTCCACTGTCTGCCTGGCCGCACCACTATTGTACTTCATTCAGCTTTCCCCAGGAAAGCCAATGCCAGACACTCTCAGAGCCCTCGTGTGGTTCTGCTGCTGTTGCTGCTGCTGCTAAGTCACTTCAGTCGTGTCTGACTCTGTGCGACCCCATAGACGGCAGCCCACCAGGCTCCCCCGTCCCTGGGATTCTCCAGGCAAGAACACTGGAGTGGGTTGCCATTTCCTTCTTCAATGCATGAAAGTGAAAAGTGAAAGTGAAGTCGCTCAGTCGTGTCCGACCCTCAGCGACCCCATGGACTGCAGCCTTCCAGGCTCCTCCGTCCATGGGATTTTCCAGGCAAGAGTACTGGAGTGGGGTGCCATTGCTTTCTCCATCGTGTGGTTCTACTGGGTGCCAGTTAGGAGGAGACAAGAGATCACGCATGCTGGGGAGTGGGGCCCAGTTCTCCTAAGTGATGCTGGCTGGATCAAGTGAGAAGGGGCAAGGGTTTCTAAGCATCATGGTTCTTATAAATGGCTCCCTCTCTGGCAGATGCCATCTATTATAATCCTTTCTCTCCTCTTTTTTAGCGCCTCTTTATTTTTTTTCTTTTTTATTCTCTTTTTTTCTCTTCCACTCATAGGTATTGTTGAGTTCTGTTTATGTTGTAAAGGCTAAGAAATTGTACAGCCAGAGCAAGACAGGTGTTTTCCCTGCTGAATCTGCTACAGGAAAAGCTAATGTGCTTGGAAACAGCCCAAATGTCCTTCAACTGATGAGTAGATAAATAGTGGTGTATCCAAACGATGGAATATTAGTTAGCAATGAAAACATATGAAGTTGCTACAACATGGGTAAACCTTGAAAACATCGTGCAAAGCAAGAAAAGCCAGACACAAAACACCACACATTATATGATTTCCCTTTATGAAATGTCCACAATAGGCAATCTATAGAAACAGAAGCATCACTGACTCAACGGATATAAATTTGAGCAAACTCTGGGGAATAATGGAGGACAGAGGAGACTGGCATGCTACAGTCCACGGGGTCACAAACAGTTAGACACGACTTAGTGACCCAACAACATAGAAACGTAAAGTAGATTAGTGCTTGACTAGGGCTGGTGGGATGGGAGGTGGTACCTAGAGTGTTTCTTTTCTCCTTTGTAGTAAAATACGTATAACATAAACTTTACCATCTCCACCATCTTAAAGCATATAGTTCAATAATGTTACGTACACTAACACTGCTGTGCAACCAATCTCCAGAACTCTTCATCTTGCAAAACCAAAACTCTGTATCATTAAATACCATCTCCCTATTCCTCCTCCCTCCCCCAAGCCCTTGGCAACCACCAGTCTATGTTCTGTTTATATGGATTTCACTTAACGAAATGCTTTCAAGGTTCATCCATATTGTAGGATGGATCAGGATTTCCCTTCTTTTTAAGGCTGAATAATATTCCATTGTGCATATATACCACATTTTGTTTATCCATTCATTCATCAATGGATGCCTGGGTTGCTCCCACCTTTTGACTGTTGTGAATAGTACTTCTATTAACATGGACATGCAATCATCTTTAAGATGCTGCTTTCAATTTTGAGGGTGTATAACCAGAAATAAGAGTATGGGGTTTCTTTAAGGTAATGAAAATGTTCTAAAATTGACTGTAGTGATGGTTACACACCCTGAATATACTACAAATCATTGAATTGTATACTTTAAAAAGTGAATTGTATGGCATGTAAATTATATGTAACTAAATCTTTGACAAAAGAAAAATCAAAACAAAAACCAATGTTTGGCCCATTTCTTGGAGGGCATAATGTTAGTGAACCAGGGTAAGTGCCTGGAGTACTGAGAGGTATACTGGGAAATTGGCTTAGCTATATAATTAATTACTCTGAAATTAAATTTTACATCAAATCCAAAAAGAAGAGCATTTAAAAAATAGAATGATTCATCTGCTGCTTTCTAAACATGCAGATAATCCACAGTTCCTTATACGGGCATAACACAGAGCATGACACTGACCAAAGGGAAATAATTAACCCAGACTCTCTGAGGAATCAGCAGCTCTCTGAGACCCCAGGCAGCCTTAAATTTCTGTGATCCTAGAGCCAAGGGGCTCCCCATTTGGCCCTCAAAAACTCTGCAGTTATTTCTATTTTCCCATGACTCTTTCCTTGCTTCCTTTTTCCCCCGACTCCTTCCTTGCTTCCTTTTTCCCCCAATTGAAAATTGCCTAAGAAGTCATCAATCTATGCAAAAATGCATAATGTAATGTAACAAACTTGTAGAACAGAGTCCTGGTGGAGGATTTTTCTTTTTTAATTTAAAGGTTTCATAAAGGCATTAAATTTTTTGGCAATTATCCTGCGTTTGCTCCAGCAGTGAAAATGTGAGCGCCCCCTGCTGGTTCTTGATGATAAACTCAGCAAACCATCTAAAACAGTTCTTCACTAATTCACTAAAATTTGCAAGAGGTTTTGTATCACGAAAAAAAAAAAAAAAATTCAGAGAATGCGGGGATTTAAGTCTTTACAATGACCAAACGTTAGCATTGGCAAGGGAAGCCCCAAGCCTCAAAATGCACTCGAGGGGCTGATCCGGCCGCTGCTGACTTGCACTGACAGCCGAGGGGGTCCGTGGCGCTCAGTCCATAGTGGTTTGGCTTGCATCTGTCGCATTTTGCTCCTTCCACGTTCTCCTTACTCAGGCATCGGCCGGCCACAGACCCCAAGTCAGGATCGGAGTGGTTCACACAAAGCCCACCCGAAATGGTCCCATCAGGGTCACACTCACAAGCTGGGGACACAGATGTGCATTATCTTAATTAACTGCAAATTGTGGGAACCCTGAAATAGAAGCATACTGCTTTACCTTCACTGTAACTGTTTTAGCTGTTTAAATACAATAAATATGTTTGAATAATTAAACCAATGAGCAAGGGCTGCTTGGCTATGTCTCCCATATCTCAGAACTAGAAAATATTGAATAATACATAAATATATTTTTAAAAGAATTTTAAGTGATTCTAAAGGAAGAGGACCAGAGAAAGTCTATTATGAAAGCCAGATGTTAAGAATAGATTGATGAAAAAAAAAAAGCAACAAACTGTAAAATTTATATGGATCACAAACAACCCTGAATAGCCAAAGCAATCTTAAGAAAAGAACGAAGCTGGAGCCACCATGCTTCCTGATTTCAAATTATATTACAAAGCAACAGTAATCAAAAGAGCATGATATTGGCATAAAAATAAACACATAATCCAGTGGAACAGAACAGAGAGCCCAGTGACAGACCCACACATGTATAGTCAACTAATTTATGACAAAGGAGTCAAGACATACGCCAGGGAAATGCCAGTCTCTTCAATAAAAGACACTGGGAAGATTGAACAGCCATGTGCAAAAGAAAAAGCTGGATCCCTCTCTTACACCATTCACAAAAATTAATTCAAGATGGACTGAAGACTTGAATGTAAGATCTTAAACCAGAAAACTCCTGGAAGAAAACACAGGCAGCAGACTTTTTGATATTGGTCCTGGCAATGATTGTTTGCATTTGAAATCAAAATCAAAGGCAAACAAAAGGAAAAATAAACAAGTGGTACCATATCAAACTTAAAAGCTTCTGCACAGCAAAGGAAACCACCCACAAAATGAAGAGGCAATCTACTGGCAAGGGCAAGAAATAACAAGTGTTTTCAAGGATGTGAAGAAAAGGGAACTTTTTTGTACTGTTGTTCAGTTCAGTTCACTCGTTCAGTCGTGGCCAATTCTTTGCGACCCTATGAATTGCAGCACGCCAGGCCTCCCTGTCCATCACCATCTGCCGGAGTTCACTCAGACTCACGTCCATCGAGTCGGTGATGCCATCCAGCCATCTCATCCTCTGTCGTCCCCTTCTCCTCCTGCCCCACATCCCTCCCAGCATCAGAGTCTTTTCCAATGAGTCAGCTCTTCTCATGAGTTTGTACTATTGATGGGAATATAAATTGGTAAGCTACTATGGAAAGCAATATCGAGGTTCCCCCCAAATTAAAAATATGAAATACCCAGAAAGCCCATTGCTAGGTACTTATCTGAAGAAAACCAAAACACTAATTTAAAAAGATACATGAACTCTATGTTCATTGCCACATTCTTTATAGTAGGCAAGACATGGAAGCAACTTAAGCAATCAATAGATAGAATAAAGAAATATACCACATTGTGCATATTTACATAATGGAATATTTTACAGTCACAAAAGAATGAATTCTTGCCATTTGTGGCAAAATTGGTGGATTTTGAGGGCATTATACTTAGTGAAATAAGGTAGACAAAGACAAATACCACCTGATCTCACTTACATTTAGAATCTCAAAAAAATCCCCAAAGCAAACTCATAGTTACACAGAATAAATTGGTGGTTCCCAGAGGTGGGGATGAGAGAGATGGGTGAAGGCAGTCAAGAGGTACAAATTTCCAGTTACAGAATAAATAAATCATTACTGTAATGGTACAGCATGGGCTTCCCTGGTGGCTCAGAGGTTAGTGTCTGCCTCCAATGTGGGAGACCCGGGTTCGATCCCTGGGTCGGGAAGATCCCCTGGAGAAGGAAATGGCAACCCACTCCAGTATTCTTGCTTGGAGAATCTCATGGACTGAGGAGCCTGGTGGGCTGCAGTCCATGGGGTCACAAAGAGTCGGACACGACTGAGTGACTTTACTTACAGCATGGTGAACATAGTTAATAGTGTATCCTACATTGGAAAGTTGTTAAGAGAGTAGATTCTAAAAGTCTTCATCACAAGGAAAAAATTGTAACTATGTGTGGTAATGAATGACAACTAGACTTATTGCAGTGATAATTTTGCAATATATACAAACATGTCACATTGTATATCTAAAACTGATAAAATGTCATGTATCAATTATATCTCAGTTTAAACATCAGATTGATTATTTTAGGGGTGATGAAAATGTTGTGGATCTAAGTAGGGGTAGTGGTTGCAAAACATTGTGCCAGTGAATTGTGTTCCTTTTAAATGGTCAATTTTATGTTATATGAATTTCACCTCAATTTTTGAAAAGATTTTTAAAAGACTCTAAAGTTGAAAATAAGGTCAAGAGATAAGTAAGAGTGGGATGGTGTAATGAAATATGTATCACATATTTGATTTCATACACTATAAAGGCATCAAGGGACATGATAAAGCGGGAAAAAAAATCACATAAAATGTTTACCAAATCTCTGAAATATGGTTGTTAAGAAAGTAAATCTGTCCTTCCCATTACAGAAAAAATATGTTACAAAGGTAAGAGCTATCATTCTTTTTGAGTCTTCTTGGAAAGGAGCACCTTCAAGAAAAAAAAAAAAGAGAATAAGAAATGTTCAAATCTTTGTTTCAATTTTGGAAATCTGTTGGTGGGGCAAAAGCTTAGATGAAGAGATTCTGGAAAAAGAGATAAAACAGTCATATGTAACAAAAGTAACAACCTCCTCCACCTTTTTTTTTTTCCAGTAGAAATTCAAACAGTTTAAAGAAGGAATGTCATATGAAAAAGGATGCTGATAATACGAGTAATTCCAGTGGGTAAAAGCTAGAAAATGTAGCGCTTAACTGAGTATAAGGATGAACAGTTGGGGCTGCCCCATTCAGCCCAGCCTTCTTATCACGGGAGGTCTGGTTGTGACTTTGGCTTAGAGGACAAGCGCTTTCATTAGTAGACATTAGATGACCAACAAGGTCATCTTGTATCTTCGTGGACCTGTGTTTTCAAGGGATTCCACTTTTAAGGAAAGCAATAAAGATTTTTAAAAAATGAATATCTGGATTCTAAGAAACAACTATGTTAAGATTTATACATGTTTGCTTTGGAGTAATAAAACAAAACCCTCAAGTCTAAAGCAATGTTTACCTAACCACCATTTAGGTTAGTGTATTTAGGGGAAAAAATTCAGTCAGTTTGGAATCAATGAAGCAAACAGTTGTCTGATAGAATCTTTTGATTTTCAGTTGTTTATTACTGGATTGTGACTGATGATAAAATCTTACTATGAAAACTAGCATTGACTTCTGTGTAGTTTTGGGAAAAAACCCACAACTTTCTTCTAATTAAAGCCAGTTGCTTCTAGGAAGGAAGGAAGGGACAAACTAGGTTCATTTTAGAAGTAGCCAAAAGGAAAAAAACTCATCTTTATTTGGGAGACACTCCAAGGGGTCAGCAACGAGTTCCAGAGTATAATTTAATTATACACAGAAATATCCTTTGGGAAAGGGAAATGGGTAAATGGCCAGTAAGTTTGAAATAATCCTGCATTGTGGCCTTTAGAGTAGAAGTCCAATAAAATCTTTTCGGGTCACACAATTAAATTCCAGCAAACATTATTGGTGGAGTCTACCAAATATTTGTTTCTTCTGTATCACATTTAACTGTGTCTTAAATCATAGAAGACTTAAAACTGGTCAACTCTTAGGCCTGGAATCTGATCATGTAAATATTTAGGCTCAAACTAGGACAGCTTAGAGAAAATTTATATGAGAATGCTGGCCAAATACACATCCTCTGTGTACACGCACTTACAAACACATAAACATGTGCTTAGAGAAGCTAAGAAGTCTCAAAATTGTTTTTTTTACAAGCTCCTCGTTTGCCTTTCCTCGAGAAATTCCTTATTCACAAAGAATGGTTTTTAAATTTCAAATCAAGGGTACTAATTGTCTTTCCTTCTTTTCCTCCAAAAGCACCATTAAGTTAATACTAAGTGCTCTTAAAGAGCAAGACTCTGGTTGATGAACTTTATTCGAAATATTTGGTTTAGTTATTTCCAACCTCTTTTCAGATTCCCAGATTATCTGTTTCTAAATACTGTATTTTCCTGATTCCATCTAAGAAATTTCATCTTCATTTATATAGAGCTTTATAAACATTAATAAAAGTTGTGTCTTTGCATGTGTGTGTGTGTGTGTGTGTGTGTGTGTGTGTGTGTGTGTGTGAGAAAGATGCGGGCAGAAGAACAGAGAGGGAGAGAGAAGTGGATTATGGATTCTGGTAAAAAAAGTAGGGCACTTAGCACATCATTTAAAGAAATATGTTTTATGAGGACCCAATTCTTTATATTAAACAGGGCATGTAAGGTAAATTTCTCTTTTTTTTTTAAGGTAAACTTTTATACAATCAGCTACCTACTGAGTAATCTGAGCAAAAAAAATTTCATTTATGCTTATTCCACATCATGATGATTTAAACTTTAAAGTTTAGGACATTGTATGTATTTGGGTGGCTGCTGATTTACTTTTGCATAAGACTTCAGTTTATGGATTATGATTATGTAAAGTCTGAAATTGGAGTTTCATAGCAAATCTCTCAGACTTCCCAGGTGGCGCAGTCGTAAAGAATCTGCCTGCCAATGCAGGAGCCATGGGCTTGATCCCTGGGTCAACAAGATCCCCTAGAGGAGGAAATGGCAACCCACTCCAGTAATCTTGCCTAGAGAATCCCACATACAGAGCAGCAGGGCGGGCTGCAGTCCACAGGGTCACAAAGAGTCAGACATGAGTGAGCAAGCACACAGCCTAATATCATTTATCTCACGTTTGAAAACATGTCAACATGTATCATTTGTTGGTGAAAAACATGTGAAAGTGTGAAAAGAAGCAAGGTAATGATAACTGCTAAATATATGAGAGTTTATCCACAGGAAGGAGGGTAGACAAAGAGGAGAAGTGGGTAGCTAGAATATCCCATTCATAGAGCTGTAGTGTTGTAGTAATGTCCTGAAGGTGAGAGGGCAAGATATTATGTTCTGACAAAGCTAGTGGTGGGTATATTATTTGTATTATATATATATAATGTTATTTTCTATTATTTTTTATCTATGCCTAAAATATAATCTTTTAAAAAGTTGAGATTAATAAAATGAAAAACTTTTAAATGTTAAAAAAAGAAAAATGAGAGACTTCCCTGGTGGTCCAGTGGTGGAGACTCATGGGGACAGTGTTCAATCCCTGGTCAGGGAACTAGATCCCACATGCCACAACCAAGAGTTCACAGGATGCAATTAATTATCTCACATGCCACCACAACAGAGATTTAAGTTCCC
>SJXQ01002501.1:0-12622 GCA_006408695.1 Aepyceros melampus
AAAAAAAAAAGTAAAACTTTTCTTTGGTAACATTTTCAAATATACGAGTTACTGACAAAAAAATATTAACCAACCAATATTGTACAAGCTAGGAGGTAAGGAAAATTTATACCCAGGGAGGTAAGTCTGGAAGTGATGTTTTGAGCAAACATAGCAGGCAGGACGTCAGCCAGGGAAAGATGACACTACAGAATTGCTATTATTAACTGAGTTATACAAGGTATTCATAATTTGGCTATTGTTGTTGTTATTAATATTACTGAAGGAAAAAGAAGATATTTTTGTGTGAATAAATATCATAGAATATCAGAGAGAGAATAAATAGAACCCTGAGGTCTATTTTCATCATACATAGCTGATTATATAAATTTTTGATAAATTATAAATAAAACATAAAAATGTGTTTTGAAATTATATAATACGTATTACATTATATATATCACATACAATTATATATAAAATACATAATATATAATTGAATTTTAATTATTTTTAATTCTGAAAATTTGAATGGGGAGAAATAAGTTTATTCTTCCATCCTACATGTCTCAGATGTTTTTGATTTTCTGATCCATTTCCATTTGGAGGAGATGTGTATAAGAGACAGGCCTGGGAGAAGCTTGACAAAGATGTGGCTGGGATGAAAAGAAGGAAGTTAAGACTTTCTCATATATAAATTGAGTGCAAACATCCCACAAGGACCTGGAAAAGGGAAGACACACTCACCAAGCAGCTCCCAGGCTCCCAGGGTCTGTGCTGATGTCTCACACACGATACCCAGGGACAGAGGCAGAGAGATGGCACTTTGCTTCCAGACCTCCGACTCCCAGCCCAGTGTCCTCCCCTGTCCACCACACTCCTTCTCATAAGCCTAGGATGGCAGCCTGGGAGCGGGGAACAAACTAAGCAGGTTTCTATCCAAAATCCATTTCCCTGAGCACCTGTTAAATGCCGGGGGGCAAGGGGGACACCAGGTAAATCTTGTTTGGAGACTTGATACCTCGTCCACCTGGAGCGGGGAGGCCAGGATGGGTCGAGAGAGAGAAGACACAAGCATGATATTGCCCATCAGAACAAGGCCCAGATTCCCCCACAGCCAGTCCCTCCCATCAGGAAGCTTCTACAAGCCTCTTATCCTTATCCATCAGAGGCCAGACAGAATGGAATCTACAGTCACAGAAAACTAACCAAATTGATCACATGGATCACAGCCTTGTCTGACTCAGTTAAACTATGAGCCATGCCTGTGTAGGGCCACCCAAGATGGGCGTGTCATGGTGGAGAGTTCTGACAAAATGTGGTCCACCAGAGAAGGGAATGGCAAACTACTTCATTATTCTTGCCTTGAAAACCCCATGAATAATATGAAACCGCAAAAAGATATGACACTGAAAGACAGACTCCCCAGGTCAGTAGGTGCTCAATATGCTGCTGGGGAGAAGAGTGAAGAAATAACTCTGGAAAGAATGAAAAGATGGAGCCAAAGTGAAAACAACACCCAGCTGAGGATGTGACTGGTGATGGAAGTAAGTCCGATGCTGTAAAGAACAGTATTATATAGGAATATGGAATGTTAGGTCCATGAATCAAGGTAATTTGGAAGTGGTCAATCAGGAGATGGCAAGAGTGAACATCGACATTATAGGAATCATTGAACTAAAATGGACCAGAATGTGTGAATTTAATTCAGATGACCTCATAATCAATAGAGTCTAAAATGCTTTGGGTACAATCTCAACAGTGACAGAATGAACTTTGTTTATTTCCAAGGCAAACCATTCAATATCACAGTAATCCAAGTCTATGCCCCAACCACTAATGATAAAGAAGCTGAAGTTGAATGATTCTCTGAAGACCTACAAAACCTTCTAGTTCAGTTCAGTTCAGAAAGAGTGAACATCGACATTATAGGAATCATTGAACTAAAATGGACCAGAATGTGTGAATTTAATTCAGATGACCTATAATCAATAGAGTCTAAAATGCTTTGGGTACAATCTCAACAGTGACAGAATGAACTTTGTTTATTTCCAAGGCAAACCATTCAATATCACAGTAATCCAAGTCTATGCCCCAACCACTAATGATAAAGAAGCTGAAGTTGAATGATTCTCTGAAGACCTACAAAACCTTCTAGTTCAGTTCAGTTCAGTTCAGTTGCTCAGTCATGTCTGATTCTTTGCGACCCCTATGAACCGCAGCACTCCAGGCCTCCCTGTTCATCACCAACTCCTGAAGTTCACTCAGACTCACGTCCATCAAGTCAGTGATGCCATCCAGCCATCTCATCCTCTGTTGTCCCCTTCTCCTCCTGCCCCCAATCCCTCCCAACATCAGAGTCTTTTCCAATGAATCAACTCTGCATGAGGTGGCCAAAGTACTGGAGTTTCAGCTTTAGCATCATTCCTTCCAAAGAAATCCCAGGGCTGATCTCTTTCAGAATGGACTGGTTGGATCTCCTTGCAGTCCAAGGGACTCTCAAGAGTCTTCTCCAACACCACAGTCCAAAAGCATCAATCCTTCGGCACTCAGCTTTCTTCACAGTCCAACTCTCACATCCATACATAACCACTAGAAAAACCATACCTTCTAGAACTAACACCAAAAAAGATATCCTTTTCATCATAGGGGACTGGAATGAAAAAGTAGGAATTCAAGAGATACCTGGAGTAACAGGCAAGTTTGGCCTTGGCGTACAAAATGAAGCAGGGCAGAGGCTAATAGAGTTTTGCCGAGAGAATACACTGGTCATAGAAAACACCACTTTCCAACAACACAAGAGACGACTCTACACATGGACATCACCAGATGGTCAATACTGAAATGAAACTGATTATTTTATTTGCAGCCAAAGATGGAGAAGCTCTATACAGTCAGCAAAAACAAGACCAGGAGCTGACTGTGGCTCAGATCATGAACTCCTTATTGCAAAATCCAGACTTAAATTGAACAAAGTAGGGAAAACCACTAGGTCATTCAATTACGACTAAATCAAATCCCTTATGATTATACAGTGGATGTGACAAATAGATTCAAGGGATTAGATCTCATAGAGTGTCTGAAGAACTATGGATGGAGATTTGTAACATTGTATGAATGAGGCTGTGATCAAAAATGTCTCTAAGACAAAGAAAAAAGCTGTGGTACATATACACAATGGAGTATTACTCAGCCATTAAAAAGAATACATTTGAATCAGTTCTAATGAGGTGGATGAAACTGGAGCCTATTATACAGAGTGAAGTAAGTCAGAAAGAAAAACACCAGTACAGTATACTAATGCATATATATTGAATTTAGAAAGATGGTAATGATAACCCTGTATGCGAGACAGCAAAAGAGACACAGATGTATAGAACGGTCTTTTGGACTCTGTAGGAGAGGGCGAGGATGGGATAATTTGGGAGAATAGCATTGAAACATGTATAATATCATATATGAAACAAATCACCAGTCCAGGTTCGATGCATGATACTGGATGCTTGGGGCTGGTGCACTGAGATGACCCAGAGCAATGGTACGGGGAGGGAGGAGGGAAGGGGGTTCAGGATGGGGAACAGATGTACACCCGTGGCAGATTCATGTTGATGCATGGCAAAACCAATACAATATTGTAAAGTAATTAACCTCCAATTAAAATAAGTAAATTTATATTTTTTTTTAAAAAAAAAGGCAAAATGGTTGTCTTAGGAGACCTTACAAATAGCTGAGAAAAGAAGAGAAGCAAAAGGCAAAGGAGAAAAGGAAAGATATCCGTTTGAATGCAGAGTTCCAAAAAATAGCAAGGAGAGATAAGAAAGCCTTCCTCAGTGATCAAAGCAAAGAAATAGAGGAAAACAATAGAATAGGAAAGACTGGAGATCTCTGCAAGAAAATTAGAGATACCGAGGGAACATTTCATGCAAAGATGGACACAATAAAGGACAGAAATGGTATGGACCTAACAGAAGCAGAAGATATTAAGAAGGGGCAAGAATACATAGAAGAACTATACAAAAAAAAAATCTAATGACCCATAAAGCCACAATGGTATGATCATTTACCTAGAGCCAGACATCCTGGAGTGCAAATTCATGTTGTCCTTAGGAAGCATCACTATGAAAAAGCTACTGGAGGTGATGGAATTCCAGCTGAGCTATTTCAAATCCTAAATGATGATGTTTAGTTGCTGCATTCAATATGCCAGCAAATTTGGAAAACACAACAGTGTCCCCAGGACTGGAAAAGGTAAATTTTCATTCAAATCTCAAAGAAAGGCAAGGCCAAAGAATGTTCAAACTACTGCACAATTGCACTCATCTCACACACTAGCAAAGAAATGCTCAAAACTCTCCAAGCTAGGCTTCAACAGTACATGAACTGAGAACTTCAAGATGTTCTAGCTGGAATTAGAAAAGGCAGAGGAACCAGAGATCAAATTGCCAACATCTGTTGCATCATAGTAAAAGCTAGAGAATTCCAGGAAAACATCTATTTCTGCTAACTGCATGGATCACAACAAACTGGAAAATTCTTCAAAGGATGGGAATACCAGACCACCTTACCCGCCTCCTGAGAAACCTGTATGCAGGTCAAGAAGCAACAGTTAGAATGGGACATAGAACCATGAACTGGTTCCAAATTGGGAAAGGAGTGTATCAAGGCTATATATTGTCACCCTGCTTATTTAAGTTATATGCAGAGTACATCATGAGAAATGGGAGTCTGATTGAAGCACAAGCTGGAATCAAAATTGCCAGGAGAAATACCAGTAACCTCACATATGCAGATGACACCACCCTTATGGCAAAAAGGAATTAAAGAGCCTCTTGATGAAAGTGAAAGAGGAGAGTGAAAAAGCTGGCTTAAAGCTCAACATTAAAAAAAAAAAACTAAGATCATGGCATCCGGTCCCATCACTTCTTGGCAAATAAATGGGGAAACAATGGAAACAGTGAGAGACTTTATATTCTTGGGCTCCAAAATCACTGCAGACAGTGACTGCAGTCATGAAATTAAAAGACGCTTGCTCCTTGGAAGAAAAGCAATGCAAACCTAGAAAGCATATTAGAAAGCAGAAACATTACTTTGCCGACAAAGGTCCGTCTAGTCAAAGCTATTGTTTTTCATTACTCACGTATGGATGTGAGAGTTGGACCATAAAGAAAGCTGAGTGCCAAAGAATTGATGCTTTTGAACTGTGGTGTTGAAGAAGACTCTTGAGAGTCCCTTGGACTGCAAGGAGATCCAACCAGTTCATCCTAAAGGAAATCAGTCCTGAATATTCATTGAAAGGACTGATGCTGAAGCTGAAACTCAAATACTTTGGCCACCTGATGCGAAGAACTGATTCATTAGAATAGACTCTGATGCTGGGAAAGATAGAAGGCAGGAGGAGACGGGTATGACAGAGGATGAGATGGTTGGATGGCATCACTGACTCGATGGACATGAGTTTGAGCAAGCTCTGGCAGTTGGTGATCCACAGGGAAGCCTGGCATGCTGCAGTCCATGGGGACACAAAGGACTGAAACAACTGAGTGACTGAATTGAAAATTGATCCACTTGGCTGTACAGTAGAAACTAATACAACTTGTAAATCAACTCTACTCAAAAAATAAAAGTCTAGTAAACCAAACAACAGCAACAAGAATGAATGTTGTATTTTGTTCCTTTTTATGGATGAATAGTATTCCATTCTGAGTGTTTCTATTGCTTCCTATCCTCATCTACACTCTTTATAATCTTTTGTTTCATTTTTAGTGAAAGTATAATTGAGTTATAAAAGTATGTACAGTATTCAACTTTTTGCAGATTATATTCCATTATGGATTTTTACAAGATATTGTATATACTTTCCCATGCAGTATATATATATATATATATATATATATATATACACTGCATATTTCCTATATAGTAAATCCTTGTTGTTTATCTATTTTATGTACTTTGTGTCTATTAATCCCATACTCTTAACTTGTCCCTCCTCTACTTCCTCTCCCATTTGAAAAACCAAGCTTTTTTCTTTCTCTGTGAGTCTATTTATCAAATTTATTTGTAGTATTTTTTGATTCCACATAAAAATAATATCATATCAGTCAGTTAAGTTGCTCAGTCGTGTCCTACTCTTCGCAACCCCATGAACTGCAGCACACCAGGCCTCCCTGTCCATCACCAACTCCCGGAGTTTACCCAAACTCATGTCCATTGAGTCGGTGATGCCATCCAGCCATCTCATCCTCTGTCGTCCATAGTATTTGTCTTTCTCTGTCTGACTTATTTCACTAAGCATAATATTCTCTAGGTCCATGCACTTTGCTGCAAATGGAATGATTTCATTCCTTTTGTGACTGAGTAATATTCCATTGTGTATATGTTTCATGCTTTCTTAAACCATACTTTCTGATGGGCACTTGGGTTACTTCCACATCTTGGCTATTGTAAATAGTGCTGCTAAGAACATTGAGATGCATGTATCTTATCAAATTAGAGTTTTCATTTTTTTCCAGATACATACCAAGGAGTAGAAATGCTGGATCATATGGTTTAGTTTTTTATGAAAACTCCATGCTGTTTTCCACAGTGATTACACAAATTTACATGGCTACAAACAGTGTAGGAGGGTTCTCTTTTCTATAAATCCTCTCTAGCATCTATTATTTATATACTTTTTGATGATAACCATTCTGAATGCTGTGAAGAGACACCTCATTATAGTTTTTTTTTCCCTATTTGCATTTCCCTATTGCATTTCCTTAATAATTTGTGATATTGAGATCTTTTTGTTAGCCAACTATATTTCTTCTTTAGAAAAATGTCTTTTTAAGTCTTCTGCACATTTTTTGATTGGGTTGTTTGTTTTTTCAATATTGAGTTTTATGGGTTGTTTGTATATATTGGATATTAACTGCTTCTTGGTCACATTGCAAATATTTTCACTCATTGCATAGGTTATCTTTTCATTTTGTTGATGGTTTTCATTGCTGTGCAGAAGCTTTTAAGTTTGATTATGTCCTATTTTTAAATATTTTCCAATTATTTCTTTTGCTTTAGGAACTGATCTAAGAAAATATTGCTATGATTTATGTCAAGAATGTTTTGCCCCTGTTCTCTTCTAGAAGTGTTATGTCTTAACATTTAGGTCTTTAACCATTTTGAGTTTATTTTTGTATGTGGTTTAAGGGAATATTCTAATTTTTTTTTAATCTACATGTCCAGTTTTCCCAGCACCACTTACTAAAGAGACTCTCTTTTGTCTATTGTATAATCTTGCCTCCTTTGTCATGGGCCATATCTGTGTGGGTTTATTTCTGGGCTCTCTATTTTATTCCATTGATCCATGTGTCTCTTTTAGTGCCAATACTATAATTTTTTCATTACTGTTGCTTTGTATTACTACACAGTCTGAAGAGCTGAAGTTAGGGAGTGTGATTCTTCCAGCTTTCTAATTCTTTGTCAAGATTTTTTTTTTTTGGCAATTCTAGGTCTTTTGTGATTTCCTATAAATATTAGGATTATCTGTTCTAGTTCTGTGAAAAATGTTATGGGTATTTTGATAGGGATTGCATTAAATCTGTAGATTGCTTTGGGTAGTATGGCCATTTTAGCAATATTAGTTCTTTCATTCCAAGAACAAGTGATTATCTTTCTATTTCTTTGAGTAATATTTAATCACTTTTATCAAAATTTTATAGTTTTCATACGATGAGTCTTTCACCTCTATTCCTAGAGTTAACTCTATTCCTAGAGTTTTTTTAGTGCTACTTCAAATGAGATTTTTTTAACTTTCTTTTTCTGATATTTCATTATTAGTGTATAGAAATACAAAAGATTTCTGTGTATTAAACTTGTATCCTAGTCCCTTTCTGAAATCATTTATTAGTTCTAGTAGTTTTACATATAGACTTTAGTATTCTGTATATAGAGTAGCATGTCATCTTCAGATAATGACAATTTTATTCCTTCCATTCCAGTTTGGACAATTTTTGTTTCTTTTGCTTGCCTCATGGCTATATCCAAGACTTCTGATAATATGTAAAACAGAAGCAGTGAGAGTTGGCATCTTTGTCTTATTCCTCAATTTGGCAGGAAGGTTTTCAGCTTTTCTCCTCCGGTATTATGTTTGCCATGAGTTTGTTGTAAACAAACACATCTTTATTATATATCCACTTTGATGAGAATTTTTATTTTGAATTTTGTCAGATGCTTCTTATACATTTATTGAGATTATCAAGTGCTTTTTCCTTTCTTTTTCTTAATGTGCTGTATCACATTGATTGATTTGTGTATGTTGAACCACCTTGTGACTCTAGAATGAATCCAGCTTTATCATCATGTATGATCCTTTTTATGTATTGTAACTTTTGTTTGCTAATATTTTGTTGAGGATTTTTGCATCTATATTCTTCAAAGATATTAGCCTTTGATTTTCTTTTTTGTAGTGTTTTGTCTGGTTTAGGGTAATGGTGGCCTAATAGAATGAATTTGGAAGTGTTCTCTCTTCTTCAGTTTTTTGACTACTTTGAGAATATAGGTGTCAACTCATCTAAATGTTTGGTAAAATTCACCTGTGAAGCCATCTGGTCCTGGACTTTCCTTTCTTGAGAGTAGTGTTTTATTACTGATTTAGTTTCATTACTAGTAACTGGTCTAATAATAGTTTCTATTTCTTCTTGGTTCAGTCTTGGGAGGTTGTACATTTCTAGGAATTTGCCCATTTCTTCTACATTGTCCTTTTTATTATATATACTTTTTCATAGAAATCTTATGATCCTTTGTATTTCTGTGGTATCAGTTGTAAATTCTCCTTTTTCATTTCTGAATTTATTTATTTGGATCCCTTCTCTTCTTTTTATGATTCTGACTAAAGGTTTATCAATTTTATCTTTTAAAAAACCAGCTCTTAGTGTCATTGATCTTTTCCATTTTTTAGTCTCTATTTCATTTATTTGTTAGAGAAGAAATCGTTATCATTTACTTCCTTCTATTAACTTTGGGTTATATTTGTTTTTCTTTTTCTAGTTCCTTTAGGTATAAAATTATAGATTGTTTATATGAGATTTTCCCACCATTCTATCTTTCACCTCACTTATCCTCTCTTCTGCCTCAGTTATTCTACTGTTGGTTCCCTCCAGAGGTTTTTGGTCTTATTTATTGCATTATTCATTATTGATTGACTCTTTTTTATTTTTTCTAGGTCCTTGTTAAACATTTCTTGCAACTTCTCAATCCTTGTCTCTAGTCTATTTATCTGTAACTCCATTTTGTTTTCAAGATTTTGGATCATCTTTACTATCACTATTCTGAATTCTTTTTCAGGTAGACTCCCTATCTCCTCCTTTTATATTTGCTTTGGTGGATTTTTATCATGTTCCTTCACCTGCTGAATATTTCTCTGCTTTTGCATTTTGTTTAAATTGCTGTGTTTGGGGTGCCCTTTCTGCAGGTTGGAAGTTGATGTTTCCTCTTAATTGTGGAGTCTGCTCCCTATGGGTGGGGTTAGACTAATGGCTTGTCAAGGTTTTCTGGTTGGGGGAGCTTGTGTCTGTCTTCTGGTGGGTAGAGCTGGATCTCTTCTCTCTGGAGTGCAATGAAGTGTCCAATAGTGAGTTTTTTGAGTTTCTATGGGTTTGGCATGGGTTTGGGCAGCCTGTTTTTTAATGTTCAAGGTTGTGTTCCTGTTTTGCTGGAGAATTAGTATGGTGTGTCTTGCACTGGAATTTTTTGGCTCTTGGGTGGAGATTGGTTTCAGGGTAGGTGTAGACACTTTTGGGTGAGCTCTTGTCTATTAATGTTTCCTAGAGTTAGGAGTTCTCTGATGTTTCACAGTTTTGGAGTTAAGCCACCTGCCTCTGGGTTTCGGTCCTTCTCTTACAGTAGCCTCAAGACTTTTCCATCCCTACAGCATAGATGATAAAACCCCTAGGTTATTGGTGAAACGACTCTCCACAGCCAGGAGCACTCAGAGAGATTCACAGAGTTATATACAGAAGAGAAGAGGGAGGAAGGAGCTAGAGGTGACCAGGAGGAGAAAAGGTGAAGTCAAAAGGGGAGGGAGCAATCTAGCCAGTAATCAAATCCCTAAGTACTCTCCATAGACTGGAACACCCAGAGAGATTCATAGAGTTATGTAGAGAAGAGAAGAGGGAGGAAGGAAAAGAGGTGACCAGGAGGAGAAAAGGGAGAGTCAAAAGAGGAGAGAGCAATCAACCTGGTAATCAAATTCCTAAGTGAAAATGGATATCAAATATTAGATTCTTAGTAGTACAAAATTGATAACAAATATCAAAAAGCAAAGGTTAAAAACCTAGAATAGAGGTTAGACTCTCAAAACTCCAATATAAAAATACAAAACATAATCAATCACAAAATTTTTTAAATATATATGGAATTGTTTTAAAAATAGGGTTTTTTTTAAAGTAATAGTAGGCTATAAAAATGAAAGTTAAAAGAATAATAAAAACTAATTTTAAAACAATAATTTAAAAGTGATAATAGTAAAAATATATCTAGAAATTTCTCTTTAGCTGTTGTGGGCAGTGTGGGGTCAGTTCAGTGTCAGATGGTCCCTTGTTCCGGCTTGTACTTGTTCTCAAGGTCTATAGGTACCCTTGAAATGCACAGTCTCCATTACTAAATGCAGGGTTTTAATCTGTTGCACCTGTCACTTCCAGAGCGGTTCCCCCTTTGTTTATTTTGGCTTCCTTCCTTTGCAAGTCTCTTCAGTATCTAATTTCCGCCCTGACACAAGGGGGCAAAGGTGGCCACTAATTTAGGCTCACTTGTTCAGTTGTGTTGTGGGGAGGGAGGGACACTGCAAACAAATACCACTGGCATGCAGGGGGAAGTGCTTACAGTGGATGGACCACATTAGGATTGCCACAGCCCAAGGCAACATGTATTTCCCAGGTCTACACTGCTCAGGCTCCGGAGTGCTCTGCAGGAGCACTGTCCCAAGTGGGCCCTGTATTTCATGCAATTCCCAGGTATAAGCCACTCAGGTTCTCCACAGCGGCACAGACCCAGATGGGCTGTGTATTTTGTGCCCTTCCCAGGTCCGAGCCGCTCAGACAACTGGGTGCTTGATGAGAGCACTGTCCCAGGTGGGCTGTGCTCTTATTCACCTCCCTGGTCCTGGTCACTCGGTTTCCCAGGTGCGCCACTAGAACACAGTCCCAGGGTTTTGTGTGTCTCCTCTGGGGAGCTGATCTCAGGCTGTGACACTCCTGACAGATGTCAACCTTTCAGGATCCCAGGAAGATGTGGTTAGCAACTGGGAACCTGCTCACAGTTTGGTGGAAGATGCGGTCTCTGGGGCTGAGCTTGCAGCAGCAGCCCCTTGCCTTCTGGCTCTGGCTCTCTGCCTCCAGGGAGGGAGGGCCCTATGTGGCAGCCAGCTTGCTCTCCTTTGGTATTCACTCAATGCTTTGTTCTGTGATCGATCGTGCCAAGGGTCACCATGAGGCTTTAGAGCCTTTTGCAGGAAAAGTCTTTTTTTTTTTTTGTCTCTGGTGTTCTGAGGATTTGGTTGTTATCTCACATTAGCTCCTTCAGATTGTCCTCAGGGCATTCAGGCCCAGTCCTTACCCTAAGGACCAATGATGCAGCCCACGTCCCCCTGCCCAACCCCCACTTGCTGCTGGAGGACATGAGCATCTGGGCCACTTCTCCGCCCGGTAGTTGTGGTTAGGCGCATATTCTGTGAATTTTTTTTCCCTCCCAGTTATCTTGCCATCTGAGATTCCAAAACTCCCCACAGACATGGCTGTGAGAGGGTTTCCTGCTGTGTGGAAACTTCTCCTTCACGACTCCCTCCCCAGGAAGGGTCTCCATCCCTAAATCTTTTGTCTCTGTTTTTGTCTTTTATATTTTGTCCTATCTCCTATTGAAGAGATTGGGCTGCCTTTCTGGGTGCCTGGTGTCCTCCACCAGTGTTCAGAAGTTGTTTTGTGGAAGTTGCTCAACATTCAAATGATCTTTTGATGAATTTGTAGGGGAGAAAGTGGTTTCCTGTCCTATTCCTCTGCCATCTTGGGATTGTCCCCTCCAGTTTTGTTTTTTCTCCTTGTAGTTTATTTATAGCCTCATAACATTGTGGTCAGAAGAGTTGTTTGATATAAAATGTAAGACAAGAAACTATAAAACTCCTAGAGGAGAACATAGGCAAAACACTTTCCGACATACATCACAGCAGGATCCTCTATGACCCACCTCCCAGAATACTGGAAATAAAAGCAAAAATAAACAAATGGGATCTAATTAAAATTAAAAGCTTCTGCACAACAAAGGAAACTATAAGCAAGGTGAAAAGACAGCCTTCTGAATGGGAGAAATTAATAGCAAATGAAGCAACTGACAAACAACTAATCTCAAAAATATACAAGCAGCTTATGCAGCTCAACTCCAGAAAAATAAATGACCCAATCAAAAAATGGGCCAAAGAACTAAATAGACATTTCTCCAAAGAAGACATACGAATGGCTAACAAACACATGAAAAGATGCTCAACATCACTCATTATCAGAGAAATGCAAATCAAAACCACAATGAGGTACCATTTCACACCAGTCAGAATGGCTGCGATCCAAAAGTCAACAAGCAATAAATGCTGGAGAGGGTGTGGAGAAAAGGGAACCCTCTT
>SJXQ01002501.1:18055-34610 GCA_006408695.1 Aepyceros melampus
ATGTTCTTTCTCCATTCACCTATGAATGGACACTTACAGTGGTTCCATATCTTTGTTATTTTAAATAGCATTCAGTGAACATAGGGGTATGTATATCTTTTTGAGTTAATGTTTTCATTTCTTTGGATAAATACCTAGAAGTGGAATTGAATTGCAAGGTAGTTCTATTTTTAGTTCTCTTGAGGAATCCCAATAATGTTTTACATAGTGGCTGCATCAATTTACATTCCCACCAACATTGCACAAGTGAACCTTTTCTCCACATCCTCACCATCAGTTGTTGCTTCTTGTCTTTTTGACAAGTCATCAGAAACTTGTGAGGTGATAGTTTATTGTCATTTTGATTTGCATTTCCCTGATGATTAAAGCTGTTGAGCATCTTTCCATGTGCCTGTTGGCTATCTGTATGTCTACATTGGCAAATGTCTGTTCAGGTCCTCTGCCCATTTATTAACCGGGTTTGTTGTTTTTTTGTGTGTCTGTGTGTACTGAGTTGTATGTGTTCCTGATATATTTTCCATATCAACCTTTTGCTGGATATATCACTTGCAATTATCTTCGTCCAGTCAGGAGGCTCTCTTTTCATTTGGTTGGTGTTTTCCTTCACTGTGCAAAAGTCTTTGTTTCATATAGTTTCATTTGTTTGTTTTTGCTTTTGTTGCCTTCCCTGAGGATACAAATACAAAAAAATATTTCAAAGAGCTCACTGCTTATGTTTTCTTCTAGTTTTATGGTTTTAAGTCTTACATTTAAGCTCTAATCCATTTTATTTTATTTTCATATATTTGTAAGAAAGTGGTCCAGTTTCATTCTTTTCAATACAGCTGTCCAGGCTTATTGAAGAGGCTGTCTTTTCTCCATTTATATTATTATCTCTTTTGTCATAAGTTAGCTGATCATATGAGTGTGGATTTATTTCTGGACTCTCTGTTCTGTTCTCTTGATCTGTGCCAGTTCCATACTGCTATGAATTCTATAGCTTTGTAGTATGGAAGTGTGACAGCTCTAGTTTTGTTCTGTCAGGATTGCTTTGGCTATTAGGAGTCTTTTGTGTTTTCATTTAAGAACTGTGTTTTTTCTTGTTCTGTGAAATATGCCATTGATATTTTGATAGGGATTGCATTTAATCTGTTGATTACTTTGGCAAGTATGGACATTTTAACAATATTGAGTCATCCAGTTCATGACTGTGGTATATTTTTCCATATTTTGGTGTGTCATCCTCAGTTTCTTTAATCATTGTCTTATTGTTTTGAGGTTACAGGTCTTTTTACTTTCTTGGTTAAATTTATTCCTAGGTATTTTATTATTTTTGATGCAATTATAAATTGGATTCTTTTCTTCATTTCTCTTTCTGATAGTTCATTAGTGTATAGAAATGCAACAGGTTCCTGTATATTAATTTTGTGTCTGCAAATTTCTTAATTCATTACCTTTACTACATTTTTGGTGCAGTCTTTGGTGTCTTCTCTATATAATGTTCTGTCATATGAAAATAGTGATTTTTTACTTTTGCTTTTCTTATTTTGATGATTTTATTTCTTTTTTCTACCTCATTGCTATGGCTAGGTTGAGGATTTTTGCACCTATATTTATCAAAGATGTTGGCCTGTAATTTTCTTTCTTGTAGTGTTTCTGTCTGGTTTTGGTATCAGGATAATGGTGGCCCTATAGAATGAGTTTGAAAGTATTCCTTTGTCATTTTTTTTGAAACTGATAGATATTAACTCTTCTTAAAATATTTGGTAGAATTCATCATGAAGCCATCTGGACCTTGTTTTTCTATGGGGGAGTTTTTTGATTACTGATTCAATTTCATTACTAGTAATGAGTCTATTAATATTTTCTGTTTCTTCATGATTCTGTATTGGATGATTATATGATCTAGAAGTGTTTTTCATTTCTTCTAGTTTGTTTAATTTGTTGGCATATAATTGTTCATAGTATTCTCTTATAATCCTTTGTATTTCTGGTGTGTAAAGTTGTAATTTTTCCTTTTTAATTTCCGATTCTCTTTTTTGGGGTGCTCCTTTTTTTTCTTGATCAGCCTAACTAAATATAAGCTTCTTGATTTTGCTTGTCTTTTTAATGCCATGATCTTAGTTTTTTCAGTGTTGAGTTTCAAGCCAGCTTTTTCACTCTCCATTTTAACCCTCATCAAGAGACTCTAATTCCTCTCTTAAACCAACTCTTACTTTCATTGATCTTTTGTATTTTTTAGACTCTATTTCATTTATTTCCTCTATTATCTATTATTTTTTTCCTTCTCCTAAGTTTGGGCTTTGCTTATTCTTCTTTTTGTAGTTCCTTTAAATGGATTTAGATTCTTTTGAGATTTTTGTTTCTTCAAATACACCTGTATCATTATAAAGTTCCCTCCTGCTTTTGCTGTGTCCCATAGATTTTGGGACATGCAAAAAAATGCTCAAACTACACTACACTGTGCTCATTTCACATGCCAGCAAGGTTATGCTCGAAATCATTCAAACTAGGCTTCAGCAATACATGAACTAAGAACTTGTAAATGTACAAGCTGGGGTTTGAAGAGGCAGAGGAATCAGAGATCAAATTGCCAACATTCATTGGATCATGGAGAAAGCAAAGGAGTTCCAGAAAAACATCTACTTCTGATTCATTGACTACTCTAAAGCCTTTGACTGTGTGGCTCACAACAAACTGTGGAAAATTCTTAAACAGATGGGAATACCAGACCACCTTACCTGTCTCCTGAGAAATCTCTATGCAGATCAAAGAAAAAAAAAAACAGAACCGGACTTGGAACAACTGACTGGTTCAAAGTTGGGAAAGGAGTATGACAAGGCTGTATATTGTCACCCTGCTTATTTAACTTATATGCAGAGTACATCATGAGAAACGCTGGGTTGGAAGAAGCACAAGCTGGAATCAAGATTGCCGGGAGAAATATCAACAACCTCAGATATGCAGATGGTACCACTCTAATGGTAGAAAGTGAATAGGAATTAAAGAATCTCTTGATGAAGGTTAAAAGGGAGAGTGAAAAAATTGGCTTGAAACAACGCTGAAAAAACTAAGAACCGGACTTGGAACAACTGACTGGTTCAAAGTTGGGAAAGGAGTATGACAAGGCTGTATATTGTCACCCTGCTTATTTAACTTATATGCAGAGTACATCATGAGAAACGCTGGGTTGGAAGAAGCACAAGCTGGAATCAAGATTGCCGGGAGAAATATCAACAACCTCAGATATGCAGATGGTACCACTCTAATGGTAGAAAGTGAATAGGAATAAAGAATCTCTTGATGAAGGTTAAAAGGGAGAGTGAAAAAATTGGCTTGAAACAACGCTGAAAAAACTAAGATCATGGCATCTGGTCCTATCACTCAACAGCAACTATTAATAGAAGGGGAAAAAGTGGAAGCAGTGATAGATTTTATTTTCTTGGGCTCCAAAATCACTGCAGATGGTGTCTGCAGTCATGAAATTAAAACAAGGCTTGCTCCTTGGAAGGAAAGTTATGACAAACCTGGACAGTGTATTAACAAGCAGAGACATCACTTTGCTGACAAAGGACCATATAGTCAAATCTATGGTTGTTGCAGTAGTCATGTATGGATGTGAGAGTTGAACCGTAAAGAAGGCTGAGTGCCAAAGAATTGATGCTTTCAAACTATGGTGCTGGAGAAGACTCTTGAGAGTGACTTGGACTGCAAGGTTATCAAACCAGTCAGTGTGTTAGCCACTCAGTTTTGTCCAACTCTTTGCAGTCCCATTGACTATAGCCTGCCATGCTCCTCTGTCCATGGGATTTCCCAGGCAAGAATACTGAAGTGGGTTGCTGTTTCTTTCTTAAAAGAAATCAACCCTGAATATTCATTAGAAAGACTGATGCTGAACCTGAAGCTGAAGCGTCAATACTTCGGCCACCTGATGTGAAAAGCCAACTCACTGGGAAAGGCCCTGGTGCTGGGAAAGATTGAAAGCAAGAGGACTAGAGTGTAACAGAGGATGAGATGGTTAGATAATATCACCAACTCAATGAACATGAATTTGAGCAAACTCCAAGAGACAGTGGAGGACAGGGGAGCCTGGCATGATACAGACCTTGGGGTTGCAAAGATTTGGACACGACTTAACATTGAATACAACAACATAGATTTTAGAGGTGTGTTTCCATTTTCATTTGTCTCAAGGTATATTTTGATTTTTTTATTGACCTATTGGTTATTTAGCAGCACATTGTTTAGTGTCTTTATGTTTGTGTTTCTTCCAGTTTTTTTCATGTAGTTGATTTCTAGTTTCATAGTGTTGTTTCAGAAAAAATGTTTACCATGATTTGAATCTTCTTACATTTAATGTGACTTTGTTTTATGGCTTAGCATGTGATGTATCTGGAGAATGTTCTATGCACACTTGAAAAGAATATGTATTCTGCTGCTTTCTTATGGAATATTCTATGTATATCTGTTAAGGTAATCTCATCTCATGTGTTAAGGTAAACTAATTTGTTAAGGCCAGTATTTCCTTATTGGCTACCCGTTGGCTGATGTATCCATTGATATAACTGGGATATTAAAGTCCTCTAAAATCCTTATATTTCTGTCTCTTTCTTCAGTTATTTCTATTAATATTTGCTTTATATATTTAGGTGCTCCTCTGTTGAGTGCATAAATGTTTACAAATGTTATATATTCTTGCTGGATTGACTCCTTTATCATAATTTAATGCCCTTCCTTGTTTTGTTACAGTCTTTGTGTAAAAGTCTGTTTTGTCAGATATAAGTATTGCTACTATGGCTTTCTTTTAATATCCATTTGCACTTTCAGTCCGTGTGTGGCTTTAGATCTGAAGTGAGTTTCTTGTCAGCAACATATATGTGCCCTGTTTTGGTATCCATTCAACCCTCTATTTCTTCTGATTAGAGAATTCATCCATTTAAATTTAAAGTGATTATTGATAGGTATTTACTTACTGCTATTTTGTTCATTGTTTTCAGGTTGTTTTTGTAGTTCTCTGTTCTTGTCTTCTCCTCTTGTTTTCTTGTGTTTTGATGGATTCCTTTAGTAATATGTTAGGATTCCTTAAGAAAGTGAATCTAGTAACCATCAGTGACATACTGAACAGCACAGGGAACTCTGATCAATATTCTATAATAATCTAAATGAGAAAAGAACATGAAAAAAGAATACATACATGTACATGTGTAACTGAATCACTTCACTGTATACCTAAAACTAACACAACATTGTTAATCAGTTATACTCTAGTATAAAATAAAAATTTTTAAGGAAAGTAAATCTTAAGTTTTCATCACAAGGAAAAAAATGTAACTGATAATTATTGATTTAACTAGACTTACTCAGGTGACAATTTCACAATGTATACAGATATCAGGTCAGTATATACACACCTGAAATTAATGTAATGTTTATTTCAATTATATTATAATTTAAAAATAAGACAACTCTGGTTGTCCTCTGGATCTTTCTAAATTAATTTTGCCTAATTAGGCCAGGTTCATATCATCAAGTAACTGTGTAATTTTTCAGGAAGTGATGCTTGAAGATATCAGAAATCTGGGAGGTATGCCATTAGTAGAGAAGGTAACCGAGTCTTAGGTTTTCTACTTCAAGGTTTGACCTTGAGCAAAATCCTTTTCCTCTCTGAGCTTTGGTTTTCTTATTTCTAAAAGAAATTTAATAATGTCTTCCCTAACACACATCACTGTTGTAAGGTTTGAAGTATAATAATATATTATCAGGATTAGCACTCTTACACTGCAAGTAAACTCCCCATTCTGTAGGCCACTAAAATTGTACCCTAGGACTGGCATCTACTCAGTGCCTATAATAGTATCTTCTAAAAGGTACCTTTGAAAGGAACAGGGTTCAGAGACCACATTCAGGGATGATGCAGACTCAAAATGGAAAAAGACGTTGAGTCAGGAGTATGTGTATGGCACCAAATCTCAAAAAGGGAGTTTTGAGTACTGAGCACTTAAATTTTGAAACTGAGACAAAATGATGCTCTATGTTATCCTTTTCTCACCCCACTCATGTTGTGTTTTTTTTCTTTCTTTCTTCTCCTGTCGTTCCAGGTGCATGACGACTGCAGGAGACGGTTTTCCAAGGAATGCTGGTTTGGAAGTCATCGATCATCAGTCATTCCTCCCACTGCCCTGAGCGACCCCAAAGGTGATGGTGAGTAGCTAAATGTTAATCTCAGAAATACATTGTAGAGGGTGGGAAGGTGCAAAGCCTGGGGGAAATGACTGCAATTAAATTATTCTGGTCAACCAGTCAAGCATTTCTGAAAGTACAAGTGTGCAAATGTGTAGAGCATACCTGTGTGCTCATTGCTCAGTGTGTCCTATTCTTTGCGATGCCACGGACCATAGCCCACCAGGCTCCTCTGTTCATGGGATTTTCCCAGCACAAATACTGGAGTGGGTTGCCATTTCCTCCTCCAGAGGATCGTCCTGACCCAGGAATCAGACCTGCGTCTCCTGTGTCTTGTGCATTGCAGGCAGATTCTTTACTGCTGAGCCACCAGGAAAGCCCCTATGTGTAAAGACAGCTCATGATGTTTAGACCTTTGGGATGGTGAATGTAGATATATCTGTATGTGGGGATGTTCTTTGTAGCCTCTGTCACAATTGTTACCAAATGATCAGAATTCATTTCAGCTTTTTCATGATTTTCAGACACTAGATAATCCATGAAATAATTTTGTTTGCTTGCTGCCTACTTTATTGCCAAGGAAAACCCAGCATTAGCTGGGAGCAGAGAAAGGAAAAGAAAGAAGAGTATATAATTTCCTTAGAGAACAGAAGGGGGAAGGATTCCCGTAATCATTACAACAGTTTTAGAACTAGACACAGCATATGTGCACATACATGTATGTGAGCTGCTCTAGTCTTTTCCAGTTTCTTTCCTAATCCCAACACAAATACAGACAGACATTGGTAACATGGAATGAGCCACTCACACAGTTTTCTGCAGGCAAACATATACTCATATGTCGCTATAATGACATGCTCAGATACATATCCCTCACTCAGGGATGCATACATATAATAATCTCAGATCTATTCAAATATTTATCCACATAGATTCACCTACAAGATAGGTGACTAGAGAGGTCATGAGACTGATGCCTTGGTATATAAGGGATACTTGACTGGCTAGGAGAAAAAAGAGACTATGGGAAAGATGGAGTTGATAGAACAGGGAAAGTAGCAAACTAGTCAGCCAAGTGTACTCAGACTCCTAGTGAAAGTCAATGAAGTCCTGAATCTGAAGTGGTGAGACTTTGCTCACCACTACAGGAACCTAGGGAAGATGCCTTTGGGGAGTCTGAAGGATAGCCACTTCAGCACCAATAAATCACTCCCAAATAAGTGTTAAGGGGCTACCACCTCTTCTTTGTAATTGGCCCAATGAGTTCTATGTTTCCTTGCCTGGTGGAAGTTAGAGTTTTTTAGTTTGTTTTTTCCCATCCTATATAATTTCTTATTTCTGTTATAGATGGTCAACTAATAGCATTGCTGCTTCCTTTTGCTTTCCACCAATGTCATTATTTCTTAGAAGCACCTATGCTAAGCCATTCTTTTGGTGTAATGACTCACATTAATGCCCCATGAGTTAGCCTTTCATCATCATCTGCAGTCTTGATCCAACTGAATGTCACTCTTGAGAACCCGTCATTCTAGTATGTATTACTTAGTTTATTAGAAGTATCTTTTAAAACCTCTGTATCTTCTTGACTTTTTCTGGCTTCTTGGATCTATCCTTAATGGATAGGTCTCCTGTTGGGAAGTCCCACCCATCTTGGAGATGATAAAATCATTAAAAATGATCTGGGCCAACCCCTCTGGCCAAGCTAGGGAATCCCTTCTCCAACATCCCAGAGTGGAGGCATCTGAGGAAACATGTGCCATTGTTGAGTAGCACTCATCTATTCATTCATTATTTATTTAGTCAACAAACTCTTAATTTCTGAGAATGTCTTCTAATTTCCCCTTTTTCCTACCCAATCTGCTTGGTAAATTTCTTCTCTCATCCTAGAGGGTGAGAACAAAGTTAATTCTTATCTCCTGTTTAAAGGTTTCTGTAATTGCCCCTCCCCATTTCTCTTGACAAATAAATCACTTCCTTTGCTGTGAACCCAGAACACATATCTCAGAGCACTTACCACACTATATTATAGTTCATCATATGAATATCTCCTACTCCAGACTGGGAGCTCTTATACCACTAGCACTTAAACCTGGATACATGGCATATGCACAGTCAAGATTTGTTGCATGAATTAATTAATACATTTACTGAATACCAAGTATATGTAAGGCTCAGTGATGAACAATGTAGAGAATAAGATATGACTAAGACAGAATCCCTATTCATATGGGGGCAAAATTCATATGCAGTATTTGTCAAATCTGAGAATGCATCAGAATCATCTGGAAGGCTTGTTAAAACACAGATTTCTAGGCCCCAGCCCCTGCCCCCACAGCTTTTGATTCAGTAGAGCTGAGTAGGGCACAAGAATTTTCATTTCTAACACATCCCCAGATGATGCTGATACTACTAGTCTTGGGAGCATACTCCATCATGTACTAACTGTGTGACTTTGGGCCAGTTACTTAACCTCTCTTTGCCTTATGTACCATTTGTTTCCTGCCAATAGGAAATAAATTTGTACTTGGATGCCTTATGAGGGTTAAATGAGGAGTTAACATTTGTAAAAGAGGATTTTAAAATACAGGAAGGGGAATAGGAAGCCAACCTTAACATCCTTTCATGGTATGAACTGAACAAGTTTGAGAGTGACTGTTGGCTCCTTGGTTTGGGGCACTGTGATTATATTAATGTAGCTCAAAGAAGCATGAGCTCTTTTTTGAAACACTCTTTCAGACTGTTGACTCATCTGGAGCTTAAAGTCAAGTAAATCCCCTAAGCCCTTTTCACACTTTGATGCTGCCAAGCCAAGTTCCTATTGTCCTGTTCTGCTGCAATTTATGCCCTTGGGCCTAAAGGCCAAGCTTCATATTTATCCCCTTTTTAGCTTGTTGACTTTGACCCAACTGCTTGTTAAGGTCATTTGTCAATCTTGATTCTGTCATCCAGTGGCTCTCCCTCTAGCTGTAGGTACTTCAAAGTTGACAAGCTGCCCTTCTATATTTTTATTTTAATTAGTTAAAATTGCTGAATAATGCAGGACATTCCCTTACAATTAACATTAGCCTATTCAAAAGCAACCTTGTGGACATGATTATTTACTTGGTTATGAATCTTCTTAACATTGCTATATTCTAGCACACATTACTATCCATGTAGTAATCTTGTCATCTTGTTCACAGGATTCATTTAACATCTTATTGTCATTTTATCTGGTCCCTGTCACCTCTCTCCCTCACTCCCAGTAGCCATGCTCTTCTCTTCACTGTAATCTTCCTCCTGACCCCTAAAAAACTCTTCCCCCAGATATCTGCTTTACTTACTACCTTCATTCAAATCTCATCTCAAATGTCATCTCCCCAGAGGAGCCATTCCTGACCATCTTGTCTAAAATAACATCCCCTTCAGTCTCCATCCCCTTTTCCTGCTCTATTTTTCTTCATATCACATTATTTCTATATTTATTTGTTACAGTCTATAGCCTTATATTAGAATATAAGTTCCACAAGAGCAAAGATTGTTTCTATCATGTCTATCATTATATATCAGAACATAACAAGGACAGCACAAAGAATGCCCTCAATACATATACGTTGAATGAATGACTGTCTTAACTACCACTATTTTAACATATTTTTCATTAAAAAAAGTGTTAAAAAAGGATAACGTGTTCAAGGAGGATAACTCCTTCCAGGCTATGCTACTGAAGGGACATAGCAGACTCCTCATGTAGTTATGAGTCCTGGCAAGCCCTGAAAATTTGGTGCATCACAGCCTAACTGGTTCAGGATGGCTTCAAGTTCCACTGGCCAGTGAGTAGAACTTAGCCCATAGAGGAAGCTTGCTTTAGATTTTTCCAGGTAAAATAGCCATGAAATCTGCTCAAGTCAATAGTCTTCCTTCAGGCTCCTTTTTATCCAGGCTACAACAAATGGGACATTTCAATCTGCCTCTCTCCCCCTAGCCCACACCATTCAGGAGCAACCCACATCCTTTTTACTCTTTGCACTTATTTTTGCTGGGGAATCCCTGCAAAGCCATGAGCTCAGAGGTTTGAGGGCTCATAATTTGTCTAGCATCTCCTAGAAGGCCATTGCTCACTGCCTGTCTCCCTGCCAACAGACTCTACGACTCAGCATGAGCTGGCAGGCTTTGGCAATTTAGACTGCTATAACTCCACTTCTCTATGGGGAATTTTACTACTGGGGATTATTAAAAGCTTCTGTCTTGTCCAGACAATTTCCCTATAGTCTTGTTTCCCCTGAAGTTGATATGATAACTTAGATTGCTCTACCAGAGCCTTAGAGGAGCAATTAAAGTGCCCTTCTTCACGCTACATTGATATCTTCTGTTACTAGTTCTTGGCTGAAAGGCAGCCTTTCCTACCTATCTCTCCTGACCTTATATCTTCTCAGTGTAGCAACTGAGCTATCACTTACTGAGCTAGTACTCATTAGGTGTGCTGATCCTTCTCCTAAGCTCTCAGTCTTCTCTTTCCTTAGTTTCCCCTTGGCATTTTATTGACCTTTGGTTGTGGTGCCAATTTTTTATTCTTTGTGTTATAATACGCTCTTGTTTATGTTTGTCTCCCCAGCTTGAGGGCAAGGTCTAGAACCCTAGAAGTATCTAGCATGATGATTGATATGTAGTAGCTGCTTAAGAAATATTGGCTACCTGGCAACAGCTGGGCAAAGATAAGCTGTTTGTTTGTTGGTTTGTTTTTAATGAAAGCCCCTTTGGGTTGCATCTGACTTCTGTTCTTCAGTCTCAGAGGCACAAGGAAGCTGTGAGAAGTATTAGATGCCTGTTGTCTTGATGGTGGTGATGGTATCATGAGTATTTGCATATGTCTAAGCTCACTAAATTGTACACATGAAATATATGCAGTTCTTTGTATATGTTATACCTCAATAAAGCTGTTTTTAAAAGTCTGCAAATTTTGATGTTCAGTCATCTCAATGGCCCTTTTCTTTTTTTCTTTTCTTTCTGTTGTGTGCATTTTTAGGCCAATTAGTAGTATCTCCAGACTTTTGGCATCTTGATTGGTCTTCAGCTTGTTCATGCCCCCTTCTCATCTTCATCAACTCCAAAAGTGGCGATCATCAAGGGATCGTCTTCTTCCGGAAATTCAAGCAGTACCTTAACCCATCTCAAGTGTTTGACCTGTCAAAGGGTGGACCTGAAGCCGGGTAAGAATGGGGTAAGGGATGTAGTTGGGTTCCCCTCTCTGCACATTCTAGAGTAAGATAGGCTTCTGGAATTAGTTCTAGTACCTGCACAGGAAAGTCTATTTTCTCAAGACAGGACACAAACACAGCACCAGAACATCTTGAGTTGGCTGGCTAGCAGACTTTTAGCCCTCTCCAGAAATCCTTTCAAGCCTATGTCTTGCTCTCAGATTTGCTTCATCTTTTCCAGTTGGAAAAGATAAAACTATGTCTCCTGACTTCAGAGGAGGAGGCAAACTGATATTACTACACATGTTTCCTGTCATTCACTCTTTTTCCTGGGGCCAAGTAGATATATCTCTACTAGAGAGCTGTATTATTTAGAGACCATCTGGCTGTTCAGCCCTGGTTTCTGTGAACCCACTGGCAACTGTGCAAGGCATTCTCCCTAGGCTTCAGCAAGTAGATTTGGCTAGACCACTAGTAACTTACAGAACAAGGTTGAGCCAACAAAAGTGTGGGTCAAGGCAAGGCCTGCTCTCCAGGATTGCCTGTAGGAGCATTACCTATGATCTTAAGTACACAGAGAGATAGAGGTTAAGGAAAAGGAGGCAGATAGCCTAATAGCAGAGTGCAGAAGGAGCAGTCCTTAGCTCCTGGCACATTGTAGGAAAGAGTTTTAAAACTTGTCAGTTCATGAAATGACTGCCCTTTCCCTTCTTCTTTCCAGGCTCTGCATGTTCAAGAACTTTGCTCGCTTTCGCATAGTGGTTTGTGGTGGAGATGGCAGCGTGAACTGGGTCTTATCTGTGATTGATGCCTTTGGATTACATGAACAGGTGAGTCCCTAACTGATTTAGTTTAACCATCGCTAGAGAGAGTATAGAGCTGCTTATCCCACGACATCCCCGTCTTTACTCTCTTTGTCTATAAAATGTGTGTTTCCTACTAGTCTCACAGTCAACCTGACTGGTAGATTCCCAATCTAAACCTATACCATTTTGGGGTCTATCAATAGGAAGGAGAAAAGAGGAAATTAGCTGAAAAAAATGAGCAATGCTCTATTCCCCAAGCCCCAAAATGAAGATTTGAAAGGGAGGAGGGTAAGCAAACAAGAAGTGGCATCAAGGAGCATTCAACCCCATTCCCTACCCTTCCTGAGGCCACTTATTCTTTTCACTGAGTCTCAAGTGTAGTAGAATGTTCCTCTACCTCTACCTCACCTTGCTCTCCCTAAGCAGCCCCCTACTCTTCTGACTGCAGTAACTTTGTCTCCTTGAGGCACCTCATCTCCTTGGACCAGCCTAGATAAAAATTTGTGGCTATGTTTCTCTTTTAGAAGCATAACTACATATATTGGCATATTCCAGCAACTTTTCTGCTTACTGAGTAGGTTCTGTATTGCCAAGAGTGGGACCCAACTACTTAGGGAAAATTTCACTCAATTTCAAACATCTTTCTATACACTTCCTAAAATCACAAGTCCTTTATTGCCACTGACTTTGAGACAATATTCTTTCCCAAAAGGCACCCTCTGGGTTCTTCTATGGGTGGATCTTGGTAGGATTGTCTGAAAAGGTTGCCTGGTATTGTTCTTGCAGTGTCAGCTGGCAGTCATCCCTCTTGGAACTGGTAATGACTTGGCCCGTGTCCTCGGCTGGGGTGCATTCTGGAACAAAAACAAGTCACCTCTGAACATCCTCAACAGAGTAGAGCAAGCTGGTGTGAGGATTCTAGACAGGTGAGTGGCTGAAAGATCAGTTCATTGTGGCTCTTCCAGTCCCTTGCCAGTTACTCTCAGTTACATTATTTCAATCAGGGATGTTCTAAACTCCTTCACAGAGCCTCATTGCTTTTCTGGCTCCAGTGCAGGGAAATTTGGGGGATCTTGTTTATTAAGAAAAAATAATCTACTATGTATCCTTTAAACATCACTGAAGCCCCTCTTCAAACTTAAAAGATCCTGGAGCAGGAACCCCCATCAGTAAATTTCAAGGGTTCTTCGAACCTCCTTCAAATCGCATAGCTAAATATCTATGTAAGCATAGTTTTTCCTTGGGAAAATTTCCATCTTTCTATTCTAAGATTGTATAAAAAATGATTCTGTAGTTCTATAGCTTCATCCAGTTCTCAAATAAATTAAAAAAGAGGATTCATAAATATTGGCCTGGATTATTTGTGCCCTAGAAAAGAGAGAATATTGCCCTCCAATCTTCTGAGAAGAAAGATTTTCTATGAGGGGGCATACTATTTGATTTATGGCTGCTAATAAGACTATCCTTGGGAGCTTTTTCAAGGTACCACGCTGGGCCCTAGCACAAATATTCTTATTCAGTAGGTCTTGGGTAGGGCCCTGGTATGTATATGTTACAAAAGCACTTCAAGTGATCTTGATAGTTATCACTGCTTGGGAAGTGCTGCTCTCTGAGAACCCTGTAGTAGAATTCCTTCCACCAAACTGGCCTTGAGAAGTCATGAGGCAGAGGACCCTCTTGGTCCTCTAACCTTGAGATCAAGTGACCTGAGATACCTTGGGCATCCCCTACAACACATCATGACTCACCACATAAATAGTTTGACCTTTTTCATGACATATGAAGCATTGATGCCACCCTTTAATGAAACAGAGCCCTAAATATTTGTCTTTAAACTTCATCTCAGATGGAGTGTGATGATCCGTGAGACTCCCAGACAAACCCCATTGCTAAGAGGGCAAGTTGAAATGGACGTACCCCGATTTGAGGTAACTACTGCCTAGTTGTAATTCAAGCCAACATCTTTATTATGCATTGAAATAATAGGTAAAACCCAGAGAGAACCATGTGTATTGTCCATGGGCTTGATGAAGATGAGATCAATGAGGATTAGGGACATTTCAATCAGCAGTTCTTTACCAAACAAAACTGTGTGAGGTGTTGGGGATATATGGATTAACTATAGTGTGTGAGATACTGTTCTAGGAGTTGTTCTTACAGGCTAATTGGCAAAGAAAATTGACACAGTTCATGCTGTCATGGAGCCCATAGTCTATGTGCAGTGGTAGAAAAAAAGTTTAATAAAATAGTAAGAGTGTTTGTATATAATGAAATAGAAGGGAATGGAAATACCCAGCAGGTGTACCTAACCCGGGGCTTCCCAGGTGGTGCTAGTGGTAAAGAACCCGCCTGCCAATCCAGGTAGGTGTAGAGATGCAGGTTTGATCCCTGGGTCAGGAAGATCCCCTGGAGGAGGGCATGGCAACCCACTCCAGTACTCTTGCTTGAAGAATCCCACGGACAGAAGAGTCTGGTGGGCTGTAGTCCATAGTGTTGCAAAAAGTCAGACATGACTAAAGTGACTTAGCACACACGTACCTAGCCCAGTCTGGGGAAAATCAGGGAAAACTCATGGACAGAGGAGCCTGGCAGGCTACAGTCCACAGGGTCGCAAAGAGTTGGACACAACTGAGCGACTAATACTTTCAACACATGGCTGATTTAGGGCTTCCCTGGTGGCTCAGATGGTAAAGAATCTTCCTGTAATGCAGGAGACTTGGGTTCAATCCCTGGGTGGGGAAGACCCTCTGAAGGAGAGCATGGAAACCCACTCCAATATTCTTGCCTGGAGAATTTCATGGGTAGAGGAGTCTGATTTGCTATAGTCCCTAGGACTGCAAAGAGTTGGACATGACTGAGGCAATTTAGCACACATGCACACAAAGTTTAAAGTTATTACAATATAATAGCTATATTTTTGCTATGCAATATATCTTTATTGCTTATTTTATAGGTAGTAGTTTGTACATCATAATCTCATATTCCTGCCTTGCTCTTCCCATCTTCCTTCTCCCCACTTGTAGCCACCAGCTTTTTCTAAATATCTGAGTCTATTTCTGTTTTCTAGTATTAATCCTTCTGTATTATATTTTAGATTCTACATATAAGTGGTAACAGTATTTGTCTTTCTAGTTTTACTTATTTCAATATGAATAATACCCTCTAGGTCCATCCACATTTTTGAAAATAGCAGAATTTCATTCTTTCTATGACTGTTATATCCCATTTTATGTGTACACACACACACACAAACCCCCAAATCTTCTTTATCCATTCATCTGTTGATAGATGTTTAGGTTGCTTCCATATTTTGGTCATTGTAAATAATGCTGCTAAGAATATTGAGATACGTGTATCTTTTCAAATAAGTGTTTTCATTTCTTCAGATATATCCTAGGAATGGAATTTATAAATCATATGGTAGTTTTATTTTCAGTTTTTTCAGGAATTTTCATACTGTTTTCCATAATGGCTGTACCAATTTATATTCCTACTGATGGTATAATTGGGTTCCCTTTTCTCAGCATCCTCACAAATGTTTACTATGTATTGTCTTTTTTATGATAGTCATTCTGACAGGTGTGAAGTGGTATCTCATTGTGGTTTTCATTTGCATTTCTCTAATGATTAGCAGTTTTGAGCATCTTTTTCTTGAGCCTCTTGGCCATTTGTATATCTTCTTTGGAAAAACGTCTATTCATGTCTTCTGCTCATTTTTCTTTAAATTTTTTATTTTTCACTGGGTATAGTCCAAATAGCTTGATAGTTTCAGGAGAACAGCAAAGGGTTTCAGCCATACATATACAAGTATCCATTCTTCTCCAAACTCTGCCACATAGGATTGAGCAGAGTTCCATGTGCTATATAGTAGGTCCTTTTTGGTTATCCATTTTAAATATAGCAGTGTGCACATGTCCATCCCAAACTCACTATCTCTTCCCCCCACCCTTCCTCCGGGCAACCATGAACTCACACTCTAAGTCTGTCAGTCTGTTTCTGTTTTGTAAGTAAGTTCATTTGTATCATTTCTTCTTAGATTCCATATATAAGGGATGTCATATGATATTTCTCCTCCTCTTGTCTGACTTACTTCACTCAGTATCACACTGTCTAGGTCCATCCATGTTGCTGCAAATGACATTATTTTGTTCTTTTTAATGGCTGGGTAATATTCCAAAATTGCATATATGTATCACATCTTCTTTATCCATTCCTCTGTCAATTGACATTCAAGTTCCTTCTATGTCTTGGCTATTGTAAATAGTGCTGCAATGAACATTGGGGTGCATGTATCCTTTTGGATCATGTTTTCCTCTGGATAAATGCCCAGGAGTGTTAACTTATATGCAGAGTACATCATGAGAAACACTGGGCTGGAAGAAGCACAAGCTGGAATCAAGATTGCCAGGAGAA